>CANSNZ010000907.1:0-103371 GCA_947646795.1 Beta lomatogona | reverse complement strand
GAACAAGTTCCCCGCTCCTACGTAACCAAAGGAACATAAACCCAAGAGGCGCAAAATTGTTGCCAAAAACCTTCCCTCATGTTCCTAAAAGAGTTAGACATAGCACTAGGTCAAAACTCAAAACCGGCACTGTTCCTTCAAATAAGGACTCTCCATTAGTCCTATCTCGATGCGTAGGAACAGGATCACAATTCACCTAAGGAATGTACTCCTTAATCCTTACCAAAAATACCAAACAACCCTCACAACCATCTCTTCCGTCTCTCTCCCTCATCCTTCTATGTTCCTTCCACATTGGAACAAATAAGGCCGAGATGCAAGAATCAAATCCTTTCTCCTCTACATCTACCTCTATCATCTTCCACCACAAATCCACTTTTCCTTCCTTCCATTTACACCACCACCTCACCTTCTCGTTTCTTCAAAGAAAACAGAAGGTCCATCCCCAAGAAAACACCGGGCTTCCTTCTCCTCACCTAAACCATCCACCGCCTCCCGGGTTCTAAGTGGAAAGGAACAAGTTCTCAGATGAACTATTGGGTTTCAATGAAGCACGCCTCCCTCGCTCAACATATGATTAAGTTTTTGGCAACTGTGCTCACTGACTTTTAGGATGCTAAAACAAATAAGATGATGGGTTTAATGAAAGTTCTTAGTGATACTGTGATCGAACAACAAAAGAACATGAGATAATGGCCCAAGCCATTAACACTTTGAAGCAAAAACTCGATGGACACCATGGAGAGGTGATGAAGAAGTCTAGAATAAGTGGTCGAGGAAAAGTCGTATAGAACACAAGACCCCTTCCATTCCTAATGTCTAGTTCTTGTTTCTCTTAAAGGAACAAGAACTCTTAGCTTTTGTTTCTTTTCTTTTCTTTTTCTTTTTTTCTTTTGTACTTTAATGGAACAAATGCTATAAATATAAATGACTTTTGCTATATTTGTCTTCGTTTGTGATTTGAGTGCATAATTTCTTACTGGAATGGCTGGTATTATGTGATTGATGTTTGAGCAAGTCTAACCTTGAAATTCCTAACTTAACCATTTTTTTTGGTGCTTGTTAATGGTCTCACCTGTCTTGTCCATATCAGTCTTACCAAAATCACCAAGCGTTTGATCTTTTTGTGGATAACAAAGGGGGAAAAGATAAGGAACAAACTAAGTTGAAAAATGAAAAATTTAAATCCTTATCCGCCAATTAAATTATATAAATTATTATTTTATCTTTTTCATTCTCTTATGTTATTTGTTGTTTTCCTTTGTTTGTAACTTTGTTGTCATCATCAAAAAGGGAAAAATTGTTGAACCTTAGTTTTGATGATGACAAAGGAACAAAGATGCAAACTAAGTATTGGATTAATAAGTTGTATAAGTGAATGAATTTCAAGGTATCAAGGAAAGGAACAAAGAGAATACTAAGTCAAGGATGAAATCAAGTTGGGATTTTGAAGACTAAGTAAAGGTGTTTCAAGATTTGGTCGGAGCAAAGATTGGAGCAAGAAGACTAAAGCGAGGCTTTTTGTTTCTAGTTCCATTGTAAAGGAACGAGTAAGAACGGTAAGGAAATATGACAATTTAGAATGAGAATGAGCGTTTGTTCCTTTGTTAGGAAACAGACGAACCGGCGCTTAACTAATAAGTTAAATGAACTAACTATTAAAAGGAACTAGACCTAGGATGAAGCAAGTACAACGGTTTAATTATGTATGTTGAGTAATTTATGCCTAGATTCTAGGTAACGTTTTATTTAAGGAAAAATCGATTTTAAGGAAAAGATTTTATTTTTATAAAGATAATAAATATCCTTTTCGGTTTTTATGGAAAATATTTTAAAGATAATATTTTTGGTAAAAGGATTTTATTTTGGTTTTAATAATTCAAATACTTTTAATTAAATCGGGTTTTAGAATTCTTGCTTTATGTGGTTGCAAAAATTAAGGGAGCAATAACACAATTGTCTCCTACGTTTAACAGTGATCATGGAGACCATGAGTTGAATGAGGAACATGTTCATCTAAGTGAGGAACATCATGAGATAATGGTTTTACCACTAACACATGTTTTGATCCCACGTTCTAAGTTATTACCACTATAAATACTAATGTCTAATTAAGTTCCAAGGTGTTTCGACCAAGTGATTTAGTGAGTTTAACTAAGTAAAGTGCCGTACCTTCATTCTCTCATAAAAGCCATCTGTTTCTTTGCCTTCTTACTCTAATTCCACCGAGTTTATTTGATCGATTGTATTTTGGTTTTTGGGGTAAGGGGACTTTGAGTGAAGTTCCGCAAGAGAGAAGCTTTGAGTGAAGCGAGTTAAAGTGAGAAAACTTCAAGTGAACTTGAGAGGAACAATTGTTAAGGAACAGCTGTTCAGAACTTGAGTTTAGGAACTCAAGGTGTGGCCCATGAGTAGAGTTAGGTTGTAACAAAGCTGTTTGGCCTAATTAGTGAAAGAGTTGAGTTTAAAATCCCTAGTGGTCGAGGTTGTTTTTTCTTGTTGGGCCCAAGAAGTTTTTCCTCGTAAAAATCCCTTGTGTTCCTTTAGCTTGTTTCTTTGTTCAAGTTTAAGATTCCGCAAAAAGTTACGTTTATTTCTACACATGCAATTCACCCCCCTTTTGTATTGTTCCTAGTGAAATAACAGAAGTGATAAGGTAAAAATAAGGGTCGAGATAATATCTTAGTTCGGTTCTTCATCATGGTTGAAAACGGGAACACCATCTTCGTTGTTTGGATAACATTTAAGATATTCAATTGATGTTGTTTAGTGAGATAATAATCCCACCATCTTTTGAGCCGCCAGGCAATCAAAAGTTTTGTTACCGTTCTATCTCGACGTACTAGATTGGATTTTGTAAGCATTTGACGTCATTGTTATTTGTTGCAAAAGATTTAATATTTAATGTTCACTCATACCGTCTATATTCCATTTATAGATGGAAGAGGCATTATACTATGGTTGAATAAATTTGTATGTTAGGTTGACTTCCTACTTGGCAACTAGATTCAATTCCTCCCTTTCTTCCCTGGACTAAACAAATGGTGACTCATACGACTTAGAAGCCAATATTTACACAAACTCCCCATATTGAGGCGATAAGAGTCGAACACTCGACTATGAGATTGGGAGGTAATACTAGGAGCTCCAAGTCCAACCATTAGACTCTCACAATGATGTACTCCCTCCGTCCCAAAATATAGTTCCCATCTCCATTTTGAGTGTATCAAAATATAGTTCCCATTTCCATAATTAGTTCCACATTTTTCCGTAATTTGTCTAGAAAAAACCGTGTCCCATCATTTATATGCTTCTTGAATTTTTTTTTTTGTTTTATTTATTCAACCCAAGTGTTACAATTAATGCTCTTTCACCAATTATTCTCCATTCTCTCTCCTAAAATCATCTTTTCCCATACAACATTTATTTAAATAAACAAAAAATCTTTACTATCTCTATTAGATTCTACTTCCTCCGTTTCAAATTACTTGCTACACTTTCCATATAGGGAAGTTTCATATTACTTGCTACACTTCCTTTTTGGGCAATAAACTCTCTCTATCTCTCTCCTCTCACATGGGTCTTTTTTCTTTTTACTCTCTACCTCTCTCCTCTCCAAAAATTGCCTAGGAGTCCGTGAATTGAGAAGTGTAGTAAGTAAGATGAAACGGAGGAAGTACTTGCATAAATTACCGTGAAAAAAGGGAAATGAGAATTATATTGGGACGGAGGGTCCAGCCCTGTTCTTTTGAACTTATTTTCAGTTAATTTCAGTTCGGTTAAATTCGGTTAATTTAATTTCGGTTTATTTCGGTTAATTTCGGTTCGGTTAATTTAATTTAGGTTTATTTCGTAATTTGTTCGCGTTAATTTAATTTCGGTCCGGTTAATTTAATTTCGGTTAATTTAATTTAATTGCAGTTCGTTAATTTATTTTCAGTTCGGTTAATTTAATTTCGGTTTAATTCGGTTAATTTCAGTTTAGTTCATCTTATGTAATATTTTAATTATTATTTTTTATTTATTATGAGTATGATTATTATTATTATTATTATTATTATTATTATTATTATTATTATTATTATTATTTATGATAATAATAATAATTAATATTATTACTTAATATTTATTATGATTATTATTATCATTATTATTATTTATGATAATAATAATAATTATTATTATTATTTATTATTTATTATTGTTTTTATTATTATTGTTTATTATTATTGTTTATTATCATTGTTTATCATTATTATTATTATTATTATTATTATTATTTGTTTATTATTTATTATGATTATTTTTATTATTATTATTATTATTTATTATTATTATTATTTTTTATTATTATTATATTATTTATTTATTTATTTATTATATTATTATTTATTTATTTATATTATTATCATTATTATTTATTATTATTATTATTTTTATTATTATTTATTATTTGTTATTTATTATTTATTATTTATTATTATCATTTATTATTTATTTATTATTATTATTCTTTATTATGCATTATTTTTATTTATTATTATTATTTAATATTATTATTATTATTTATTTATCTTTATTTAATATTGTTTATTTATAATTATTTATTATTTCTTTTTATTATTAATATTTATTTATTTAGTATTATTATAATTATTATTATATTTACTAGTATTATCATTATTTATTAACTATTTGTTATTTATTATTTATTATTATTTGCATTATTTATTATTTTTATTGTTATTATTATTTATTGTTATTATTTATTATTTATTATTTAACATTATTATTATTTATAATTTATATTTTATTTATTATTATTATTACTTATTATTATTGTTTTTATAATTATTATTGTTATTATTATTAATATAAAGTTGAACTTAACTGAACTTAAATTAAATAATAAATAATAATAATAAATAATAACTATAATAATAATAATAAAAAATAATAACAATAATAATAATAATAATAATAATAATAAATAATAATAATAATAATAATAATAATAATAATAATAATAATAATAATAATAAATAATAACAATAATGATAATAAATAATAACAATAATAATATTAATAAATAACAATAATAATAATAAATAATAATAATAACAATAATAATAATAATAATAATAATATAATAACAATAATAATAATAATAATAATAATAATAATAATAATAAGTATTGATACTATTATGTTAATACTTATTGATTATTATCGATAATTATTATTTTAGAAAATTAAATATACAATTCAGTTCAGTTTCTCTCATTTCAGTTAATTTAATTTAATTTCAGTTCAGTTAATTTAATTTCAGTTAATTTAATATAATTTCAGTTCAGTTAATATAATTTCAGTTCAGTTAATTTAATTTCAGTTTAGTTCAGTTAATTTCAGTTAATATAATTTAATTTAATTTAATTTCAGTCAAAATAAGTTTAAAAAAACAGAGTCGGAGTATTACATTTTATTTATTACCCCTCCAAAAAAAACCCCGAAAAAAGAATTAATAGAAGGGAACGCCGTCTCAGACACTCAGCAGATATAAACCTAGAAACGGGTAGCATAATAGTACAACACCAGCTTCATAACTTCGCTATCTTCTTCTTTTACACCGTTTCTCTCTTCTCTCTGCGACACTTTCTCTCTTCTCTCTGCGAAACTTTCTCTCTCCTCAAATTCCTGCAACTTTAAGTTCTCTTGCGCTGCTACTTTCGTTCGCTATTATCATTACAACATGTAAGTCTTTTTTTCTCTCTCTTTCTATATCTGTCAGGTTCAATTGAGTTTTCTAGGGTTCTGTATCTTAGGGTTTATTTTGGTTGCAGTTTGATTTGATTTGCTTTTTCCCTTTTTGTTTTGTGATTTTAATTTCTGTATGAATTAGTTTGAAATTGTAGTTTTAATTTGACGGTTCTTGAGGTGAATCTCTATCTAGGGTTTTCATAATTAGGGTTTTTCGGGTTTTCCCCCTTTTCTTAGGTTAGAATATAGAAAGTGGACTTTGGAAGATAGTGAAGTGGTTGCTGCTGAATTGATATCTTTTTAATGTTGCGTTCGTTGATGAATTATTTTTCTTCGTTTCTTTTTATATCGATTTCTATTTATTGTAATTTTGGTTGAATTTTTTTATATGGTCTGTAGAGTGGTAAGAATGGCAGAGGCAGAGCAAGGTTTTGCTGAGAACAATGAGGAGCAGAATTTTTCTATGCAGGAAATCGAACAGCACCATGTTGCTGGTGATGAGTTTGACCAGCAAAATCTTGTTGGGAATGTGCCGGAAGATTACCATTTTGTTGGGGATGAGTCCGAGAACCAAGGGTTGGCTGTAAACGACCAAGATTTTGCTGTGAATGAACCTGAAAATAACTTCGGAGATATTTCTGAGCCAAATTTTACTGAAAATGAGGATGAGCATACATTAGATGGCGAACAAGCTATTCATGAGTTGGACGAGGACCAGCTGAAACAAGAATTCGCTGATAATGGAACTAATGGATTGGATAATGCTCCAGTTAACTCACATTTAGACAAAAAGGATGAACAGGGAAATAATTTGGCAGGTGGGGGCGTAGAAAAGAAATGGCCTGGGTGGCCAGGAGAGAGTGTTTTTAGAATGTTGGTACCTGCCCAGAAGGTTGGGAACATCATTGGTCGCAAAGGTGAGTATATTAAGAAAATCGTTGAGGAGACCAGGGCCCGCATCAAGATTTTGGATGGTCCTCCAGGATCACAAGAGAGAGCTGTAAGTTTTTAGTTATAAATGACAAGTACATGCTCTTTAGTCTTGGGTCAGTCATGCATAATTGGTTGTTGCTTATCAGTAGAAAGGTTACCTGATATATATGCTTTAGGGTCTAGCTCGTTTCATTTATACTATCTGCTGTGAAGGACCTTTTAAGTTGATCTAAGATGGAACGCGGCATTATCATTGTTGAAGAAGCATTAAGTCATTGATTGTTATAAATCCCATTGGCTATAATGTTTAAATGATTGTAGTAGGCGCTAACAAGTTCTTAAAACTATGTGATAATATATCGTCTTATCTATGATATAGATAATTGTTATTAACGTCTGCGGGGTGATTGCTTTAAGAAACGATTAACAATCGTCGTTAATTAATTTAAGATTATTGCAAATCAATCGACTAAATAAATTGTTCAGTAATCCAACCTCTTACCTAAATTCATACCATAAAAACATCTCATAACTATGCCTAAAGTAAGCCATTAAAGATTTTGAAGCTAATTATTGGAGCAAAGGGTGAAATTAGAAATTCGTTGGATTAAAATTCTCAAAGCTTTTCTCAGACATCAAAATTTAATTGCCTTAATGACAAAATTTATGACACTGGAATTACAGGTCATGTTAAGAAGGCTACAAAATTTTTGAAGACAGAATAAGGAAGCCAATTGTCACTGAAACATAAGCAATCTAATGCAAATATGTGAGAGTAAAGTGGTATCACAATAATCAACACATAAAATGTGGAAAAAGTTGATATTCTGCAATAACAAAAATGAGTATGTGCAGGTTCTGTTGGCAATTTTTAAGGCTACAAATCAATCACCAATGCCATCCCAAACACGAAGAATCAAAGATCCAGATTGCAGAGATCAGCTTGAGAAGTACAAGTGCTGAAAAAGTTTTTATTTGGTTAAAATGACTTGTACTTTGTATGTATACCCATTCCAAGAAGCTCTGCACTGTTTTATGGAAATATGTGCCCCGGTGGCTGATATCTGTTTCAAGCATTATTCATCTATGTCGAAGAATTTCCTTGATCATTGGCCAGGCCAGAGGTGCTTTTTGAGCTTCTTTCACCCATTGTTGGACCGATTTAAACGAAACTAAAAGAAGTAATATCTAAAATAAAACAATAATTATACAACAAATCAAGTTAGGTGAACATGTAATTACACATGCCTTAATATTACTAATATAAATCTCCAATGGAAGGGTTTGCCAGGATGGTTGATGTTTAAAACATTGAAGGAATAGATAATAGGAACAAACCTAAACTTAGACTAGTTTATGTAGCTGGTTGATCATTATCAAGCGAACAAAGAAAGAAACAAGTACTCCCTTTGTTTATTATAGTAAAGCATGCATAGTTTTATATAATTTTACTTTGACCAATATTATCTCCAAGTATGTGGATAAAAGGTATAAAAATTGTACGATTAGCATCATCTTAAAACATACGTTAGTAATTGTTTCCCTTATTTTAATGTGTGTAAAGATATGAGAAGGTCAAAGTTCAACCATAGAATTTGTTGGTCTCGTAAAAAGAAATGGAAATAGTATTAACCACTCCAAAGATATAATATTATAAGGAAAGAACAATGCTCATCTTTGTGTTTTTGTAGATATGGATGTGCCTTCACATGAGGATTCGTCTTCCATCATAACTTTGTGATTTTTCATTGTATGCCTCACGCCTTGTGTAAAGGAAGCTTAGTAATCAAATACTATAAACTTGTGTACTTAGATTGACTGTTTATTTAAGTCTTCCTATCTTTACAAGTTTCTGAGTATTATAAGACTTGGTTGCGGTAATTTCCTTATGTACTTTCTAGAGGAAGGTGGGTAGGTGAAGAAAAGTGAAAGAGGTTATGCGTGGATATGTTAAAGAGTTGCATTCGGGGAAGGGAGGGGAGGGGGGAGGGAATTGGTCCTTTATGTGAGATCATTATATATTGTCTACAAAAATTGGTGGAATGAGGGCTAAATGAATTCTTTCTTGGAAGTTTACTATGTTAGATCTATATTAATTCAATCCTTGAAAATCTATGATGAACACAATGATTCTTTCTGTGTAGTATGAAGCGAGTGTCAAAGTTGGGTTTTGTTTTTGAAGAAGAGAGCTAACTCTAGATTTAACAATGTGAATGGTTGAAGGCTTGGTGTCAGAATGAGAGAGAGTATCTTGTTCATCTCCGACCTTAAAAATCTTTATTGCCTTTCGCCATGTTTACTTTCGTTTTCAAAGACTTTTCTGCCCTCGTGGTGTTAGAAGTCTTTCCGGTCTTGTCCACTTCTCACTGGACATGCCAGTCTTGAATGCCTGCTTGACCACCTTCTTAGAAGGGAATTCGGGAGGGGCGCAAGACGCCTTTTTGCTCCAAGCCTCCAATACCCGCAATATAAAGGACGATAAGGATCCTGTTCGCACGTTTTTTTAGTAATAGATAATTTTTATGAATTTAATGCCATAAGGCTTGTAAATAGATATTCAATAACAATGAAGACAAATCTAAAAAAACCAAATAATTTTTTTTTGTGAAAGATCTATGAATCCAAAAACAATCTTATGATATTTTGGTGAATTCTCGAATCATTGTCCTACTGCAACTTACCAAGAGTGAGTTTATTCCGCCATCATAAATTTGAATAAATTTGATAAGAAAATCTTTATATCGACTCCAACACATTACAAAGAATTCATAATTATTGTAGAAGTGCAATTTACCAACCATAATAAACCTCTTTACAAAAAACCCTTACTAACATCATCATACAAATCCTCAGAATGATCAGAGATCTTAAAACTCCTAATGAAGAACATATAGCCTCCTTAGATAGGACAAGAGACTCACAAAGAAAGAAAACAGAATAAATTACTAGAAAAGTAAATATAAATAAGAAATTAGGGCTTACCAACAATAGAGCGGTGGATGTCTTCACATGGGCTCTAAATTTATAGGAGTGTAACTGATTTCACATGCGTTCTAGATTAAGGTCTAATTTGGAGTATATTGTGGGAGAAAGATTATCTAAAAGGCCTGATGTTGATTGGAGTTAGGTGTATGAGATCATGTGCTGGTTCTGCATTTTGCTGAAGGGTTGTTACTTGTTGGTTGAGGTTACAAGGGCTTAAATTCAGATTTTGAGATTGGATTGCATGAATCATTCTTGGTTGTTGAATGTTTTGGAAGGAGAAAACTTTATGACTATAAGCCATTCAAGTTGTCGTGTGATATAACCCTTGTTTGAGACTTAATGGGTGCTTATAGGTTGCTAAAAGGCTTCGAGGATAACCCAATTGGTTGGTTATGTTCAGGAATGCTATGGCACTAGCTTTGCTAAGGAATTCCTTATGTGAACTAAACTTGTTATATGGATTATGAACATGAGGAAGCCCCTTTATGGTTACTGGGTCCAATCTGGAATATATTTTATGGGTTCACAGAGCTGCTACTCATTTTGAAGTTGGAAAAAAGTTTATCAAAACCAGTTTCCCTGTGGGGGCGATGTACAGTTCTTTATGAGGCTGACATTTGCTGGATGGTTCAAGTGCTCGACTGCCTGCTTATATATGTATTGAACCTGTGTCCACTAGACCTGTGTTTTAGTGGCATGTTTGTTTCTCTGTGTTTGCTTCCTTCTATATTCACTTTAGGTTGCGGCATTAGTTAGTACTTTTATCCTTTCTCTGTGGCTGGAATTCAACTGGATTGGTTCTTTTTTGTGAACCTGTTATGCTTGACAGATATGTCAGAAAGTTGCTGCATAACTAAATTCCTGGCAGATAATGAAAGATGCTGTGAATTAGTGTGCCAATAGTACCGAAATGGCACATAATTCTGATGTCACAATTGGAAATTGTTATGTATGCCACGACAACCACATTAGAATCTTAATCTCATAAAAACGGGTTCGGCTGCATGAGTCGATTGTATCTCTGGTGGTCATTTACATGGTCTCCTCACATTTTTTTCTTCTATGAAGATAACATGTGCTACATGCTCTTGCAAACCTTATATCTTCAAATTTGATGTAAAAATTTTAGATATTGAAGACTAGCACAAATAGTTGTTGAGCTAGCTGCAACATATGATGTAAAAGGATGTTCATAACTTGATATTGATATGTTTATTGACCCTTTCCATTTGTCTTAAGAAATAATCATTGTTAAAATAAATTCATTTGAAATTTGAATTGTTGAATTTCTGGTGAGTGCTTTATCTATGAATTATCTTAGTGTTTGCTCAATTCTGCTTATAGGTAATGGTCTCAGCTAAGGAGGATCCAGATGCTTCTCTTCCACCAGCAATGGATGGACTTTTGAGGGTTCACAGACGTATTGTTGATGGACTGGATGTTGAATCTCAGGCTCAAGCTCAAGGTCAAACTCAGGCTCCACCTGCAGGTGGCAAGGTTTCGACAAGGTTGCTAGTGCCTGCCACCCAGGCTGGAAGTTTGATTGGAAAACAGGGAGCCACCGTTAAATCGATCCAGGAAAGTGCAAGCTGTATTGTTAGGGTTCTTGGACAAGGTAGTATTCATATGATCTGTTTCAGCTTCCAAACTCAGTTCTTTGAAGTGAATGGTGGACAGTTTTTGTTTTACCTGATCTTCTGTAATGCTTAACCTAGTAGCACAGTTGTGTTATGTATCTAACTTGGTTTTATGGAATTATAAGTTTGTTTAAATGTCCTTTGTACTTTTGTTCTCTCTTTTTTATTTCTATTTTCTCTTTTTCTTTCCCCGCAACAATGTAGTTTCCTTTCTTTTTCGTTCTTTATGTATCTGTATTGTTCATGCGTTAAATGTAACCATATTGTTTTGGTAAAGCTAAGCTAAATCTCAATGAATGTCGCTGCAGAGGACCTTCCAGTTTTCGCTCTTCAAGATGATCGAGTGGTTGAAGTAGTTGGGGAAGCTGTTGATGTTCACAAAGCCATTGAACTGATTGGAATGCATTTGAGGAAGTTTTTGGTAGATCGTAGTATAATACCTCTGTTTGAGAAGCAGGTAATTATCCAGAATTTGTGATTAGAATTTGTATTTTGTACAAATGTATTAACTTACTACGAATGGGCCAATCTTTGTCCAGATGCAAGCCCCAAGTAATCCCATGGAGCATATGCCACCTCAGCCTTGGGGTCCCCCTCATGGTCTTCCACCAAGTGGGGGCGGTGGACATGGGGGTTATGGATCTGGTATGCAATACATGCCACCACCACGTCAACATGACAATTATTATCCACCAGCAGAAATGGCACCACCACCTGATAGGCAGCCTCACCAAGGTATATCAGCTTATGGAAGAGAACCTCCGATGGGTGGCCATGCTTCATCTAATGCTCAGCCAACACCATCTATGATCACACAGGTCTGTTGCCTTGTCCTGATGTCTTGATTTTATCGATTACAAAAGCAATTGTACGGGTTTGTTATGTCTAGGTTGAAATATAGATTGATGATGTTGGAACCACTTCTGCGTTTATGCTTAATGACTTGCTTCCTGAAGATCTGCAGCTAGATCATAGCTGATCTAGATTAAAATTGCTGTTACATCGTCTATATAGCTAAAAGAGGTGAGTGGTCACTGTTTTCCTGAAGTTGTCACCCCTTCTCTCCGCGTGGTTTTGTTTCTCATTCACCTTTTTCTAAGGTATCAGTTTGCAAGTTTTTCGGAATGTCTCGTAATCAAATTCTGTAACTTTTGTTGTAGGTTATGCTTTAGTTCTGCCCTCACATTTTTGGGCTTCTAATAGTTCTTCGCTTCAGAAATTATATTGTTTACCATTTGGGAATGCTGACAGTCTCCCCTGTTGTTAGTGTGAAGGAAAGTGGAACTCAATAAAGTACAGTGATTGTAGATTGTTTTCTGTAAGATTTTCTTTTATACCAAGGGATGACGCATATACCTAAGGGAGGGTGAAGGACAAAATTATTACTAACCTCTGATTCTAAATAAGTGCAACAGTTTGTCTTTCACGCTTGTCAACGCACAACTTTGACCATTAAAATCTCTAATTATGTATTTGTAGAAGTTATAAAAAGTTGATATTATGAAAATATTCATTGAAACAAATCCAACAACATTTTATATGATGATTTTTGTTTTTATATTAGTAAAGAAATACGGTCAAAGTAAGGTGAGTGAATAGTGCAAAAGTCAAAGTGTTGTACTTAAAAAGAAACAGCGAAAGTAGTTCCTTAAGCTGTCATGTAATACTTTATCCACAAATTTAAAAAAAATCTAGTGTAGCTCACAACCTAATGCTTAATTCCAGCTATACATCATGCTCAAGAAGGAAACTGGAAACCTTGACCTGCAACAAGCTCTATCTGCAAAATTTAGATGGTTGCTTGAAAGCGTTACCAGATTAAGTGAATATTACATAAGTTTGAGTACGTACAGGTCACAGATTTAGTACGGATATGTGATACATTTATCATGTAGAAATTGGTTCCGTGTGTGTCATAGACTGTCATGTTTTCACGAACATTGTATTTCATTATATCAATTAGTAATACTTTTAGATGTTGGCTGACAATTTGAGGAGAGGTGGCGTACAGAATACAGCTTAAGATTATGCCTTTCCTCTTTCAGTTGATGCTCCAAATGCTAAATCTAGGAGTTTTGTTCGACATCTAACTTGTATATAACTGTAAATCTCCAAGTTGAATTTTCCCTGTACTCAATCTTTCATGTCTAGGGCTATCTGGATTGGGGAAGGCACTTGCTACTTTGAGAGTGCTGTTTTGCTTCCCCGAAAAATTTTGGGATCTTGGGTCCTAATATGTAGTTAGGTGGTGCATGGGGAGGATTAGGTAACTGAGGGGTGTAAATTAGACGAGACAACTCGCGAGCTACTCGAGATCGACTCGGTCAAAGCTCGACTCGAGTAGGCTCGACTCGAACTCGACTCGATGACTAACGAGTCGAGCTTGAGCTACTACCTACTCGACTTGAAAAGCTCGTGAGAAACTCGAAAAAGAAATTATATATAATGCTTGCAATTTTGATAAATAGTTTTCAAACTTTTTCAAAGAACTTAATCCATGAAATGTAATAAACACTTTCATAGAAAATATTTTTCATAGTGGACATTAATTATAGTTTGTCTTTAGGTTATGGTTAACAAATCGAGCACAGATTTTAACGAGCCTTAGCATTGGCTCGGCTCAAAATCTCATTGACAAACTAGAAAATTATTAACAATGTTCTTTTATGTAAAATATTAAATGTCCCACATTGGTTTATAGTATAAACAATAGCCTTTTTTTCTCTATAAAATGTTACTATTTTAGCTATACTTATAGTTTCAATTAAAGTTGTCCCACATTGGTTGGGAAACAAAAGTTTAAGTTTGTGTTCTTTATAAATGAAACACAAACATTTTGGTTGGAAACAATTTTTTTCTATGAAAGTTTGTTTCATAAAGTCCCACATTGGTTGGACAATGAAACGCCCAACCTTTTTTTCTGTATAAAAGGCTACTCCAAGTACCTAACTCAAGGTACATGGATTGACTCAAGTTTGAGTTGAGCCATGATTTGAGTTCGAGCTTCGGGTTCGAGCTTGATTCGAGTTTGAGTTTCAAGTTCGAGCTTGATTCGAGTTCGAGCTCGAGTTTAGGATTTTGAGTTCGAGTTGAGTTTGATTTTTTCAAGCTCGCGAGTTTTCGAGTCGAGTCGAGCTTGATTTCGAGTTTTCGAGTTCGAGTCGAGTTTAGCCAAACTCGAGCTCGACTCGCATCATTTACACCCCTTGAGTGTGCATAGAACTGCCAAATTGGACAACTCTGTTTATGTTCACATTAACTAGACAGTTCTCCCATTGCATATTTTCGATCTGAAAATGGCTCAAGATGTGGTGTGTGTGCTGATGTTGTCAAAATTTACCTTAGGTTGAAGGTATGTAACCCATTAAGCCATTGTCAACATTATTTTCCACAACTCATCACTGTCTTTGGTCTGCAGATCACGCAGCACATGCAGGTCCCATTGTTATACGCAGATGCTGTGATCGGTACCAATGGTGCCACTATAAGCTACATTCGGCGTGCCAGTGGGGCTACTGTTACTATACAGGAGACGAGGGGAGTCCCCGGAGAAATGACTGTTGAGATAAATGGAACTGCATCACAAGTTCAAGCAGCTCAACAGCTCATACAGGTAACTTTTATTGTAATGATTGAAGGAATGCATTCTTTTTCTGGCTTCACTGTTTTGATGTCAGTACACCCTACACTGTTCTTTTCCCTTGCTTATACTACACTCTTTTTCCATTTGTCTTTGATCTTGTGATCTCTTTATTGTATATTTTGCACTATAAAAAACATTCTAATCTTTTTTAAAAAACTGGTAAAGTGCTCTGTTATATATTCGTAAAGTATCGAGGTAGCTGCCTTTGTGCTCTGTTATGTTCGTGCAAATGCTATTCTCGTCGTTCATTTTATAGCAGTGCTTGTGTTTGGAGCGAAATTGTTGTGTCAATTGTTTTGGGTCTTATAGTTTAAATGTTCTGTATGAACGTTGCATGATGTCAATTTGTGGCTTGCAGAATTTCATGGCAGAGGCAGCGGCAGCCACAGCACCAACCCAAACAAGTGCTGCAACTGACCAAGGTTATAGCCAAGGTTATAATTCATATGCTGCTCCTGCATCAGTGTATGGATCTGCTCCGTCCAGTGCTGGACACGCAAGCCAGCCTGGAGCTTATGGGTCAGTTTACGGTGGAAATTATGGCTATTAGATTTCGTGTGCACTTCGTTCCTTTAGATTTAGCTTGTCACTGAATAATCAAAGTTAGGAAAGGCTGTTTTACTATGGTAGTTTCCAATTATAGCTACAAAATGTTTTTGACTGAAACGTACTTGAATTGCTTCTCGGAACATGAGCTGTACCGACTTCATTAAGTTTTTTTGTGTGAAAGTATGGACTCCAATCGTAGTCGGCCATTCTGTTACAGAGCAAGTTGTTGAGGGTATCCCTTATGAATTGCTAGCTTGATTCCCGAGTTACATCCTCAGTTGCTCACTAGTCTTTTAATACATAATATAAAAGATTGTGCTGGAAAAGAATGAACATTTTATTGTGGAATGGATGGAGTATGAGTGAGTTTTGTATTAGGATTGATGAAATTACTACAGATTTTTCTTTTTGTTCATATTGAAGTCTAATGTACAATTAGACTAATAAATAAGTTAAAGAAAATATGAGGTTAAGTTGATAATCTCTAGCTATATCTTCCACA
The DNA here is from genome assembly GCA_947646795.1 of Beta lomatogona. Lineage (NCBI taxonomy): Eukaryota > Viridiplantae > Streptophyta > Magnoliopsida > Caryophyllales > Amaranthaceae > Beta > Beta lomatogona. The sequence goes on along the minus strand of CANSNZ010000907.1, from coordinate 87,365 downwards.
GCGCTTTTTAGGCCCTGTTCTCTTGAACTTATTTTATTTTGGCTGAACTGAATTTATTTTTACTTATTTCTGCTGAACTGAACTTATTTTTGCTAAACTAAACTGTATTAACATAATATTATCAATACTTATTATTATAATAACAAATAAATATTAACATAATATTATCAATTATTATTATTATTTTATTATTTTATAATAATAAATAATAAATAATAAATAATAATAAAAATAATAAATAATAATTAATAATAAAAATAATAAATAATAATTAATAACAAATAATAATAATATAACAAATAATAAATAATAAATAATAATAAATAATAATAAATAATATTAATAATAATAAATAATAAATAATAAATAATAACAATAATAAATAATAGTAATAAATAATAAATAATAATAATAATAAATAATAAATAATAATATTAATAAATAATAATAATAATAATAAATAAAAAATAAAAAATAATAACAATAAAAAATAATAAAAAAATAATAAATAATAAATAATAAATAATAATAATAATTAATAAAAAATAATATTAATAATAATAATAACAATAATAATAATAAATAATTAAAAAGAAAAAATAATAATAATAATAATAATAATAATAAATAATAAATAATAAATAATAAATAATAAATAATAAATAAATAATAATAAATAATATAAATAATAATAAATAAAAAATAATAAATAATAAATAATAATAATAATAAATAATAATAATAATAATAATAAATAAATAAATAAATAATAGACAATAAATAATAAATAATAAATAATAAATAATAATAAATAATAAATAATAATAATAATAATAAATAATTAATAATAATAATAATAAATGATAAATAATAAAATAAATAATAATAATAATAATAAATAATAATTACAATAATAATAATAATAATAATAATAATAATAATAATAATAATAATAAATAATAAATAATAAATAATAATAATAATAAATAATAATAATAATAAATGATAAATAATAAAATAAAATAATAATAATAATAATAAATAATAATAATAATAAATAATAATAATAAATGATAAATAATAAATAATAAAATAAAATAATAATAATAATAAATAATAATAAATAATAATAATAATAATAATAATAATAATAATAATAATAATAATAAATAATAATTAATAAATAATAAATAATTAAATAAAAAAAATAAAAAATACAAATTCATCGTTATTTTAATTATAATATTAATAATAATAATAATAACAATAGTAATAGTAATATTGAAAACAAAAATAATAATTACAACATTAGACAAGACTGAACTTATTTTTGCTGAACTGAACTTATTCTTACTTATTTTTGCTGAAAAAAAGTACAAAAAAACAGGGCCTTAGACGTGCATTTTGTAGGACCGATCACATCTGATACCCCATGAAATGGCAGAGCCTTCATAGTTCTTTTGAAACAACAAGAACCGGGTGTTCTCTTTCACAACTTTTGTACATTCTATGCACATTGTTCACTTGAGCAAATATACAACGAATGTGCAAAAAATTGTGTTCGAAAGCACATAATTTTACATGCTCCGATGAGCACCTAAATATTTGCAAATATAGCTGAAGGGTTTTATTTTTTATTTTATTATTTTTTTTTACATCAAGAAAACGTACAAAAGAAAAATAAAATGCGGAAATTAAGGAGCAAACATCCTATTAGTCTTACACCAACGAGCCAAATGGTGTGCTGGAGAAACCTGACTCTTGGACACCTTTTGTAGCTTACACCACACGAATTCGTGACCAATTGAGCGAATGCGAGTAATAGTATGGTTAACGCTGATATCCAAACAAAGTTGAGACCCCAATAGTTGTACCAGTAACGTTGAGTCGATATGTAGTTGTGTAGCTCGAAAACCGATACCCTTTGCCCATTGGAGAGCTCGAAGACATGCCATTGCTTCCGTAGCTAGAGCCGAGTTAGCGTAAAACCAAAGTCCATGCGATATGTTGGGCTGAGCTGTGGTAAAAGAGCAAACCCAAGCGGCACCCCCTATTTGTGTGGTTTTGTCCCAAGCTCCATCCAAAATGAGGAGTATTGAAGAGCTACCATGAAGCTGCTGACCAAGATTTGTGATGTAAAACCCAGGAGGGTTAAAGGGCTCGGAGGGCGAGTAAAATGATGTGGATGGCCTTGGGCAAACAGTAGATGTTGGCGATCACTTTCATGGATGAAGGTTGTTAGGACTTGAATGCTAGCTCTAACCTGCCGAAAAACATTATGATTCCGGGTTCTCCAAATGGCCCATAGTATACCGACAAGCGAAGGTAATCGCGTCCCCTGGTAGCCGTCTTGGGTATAGTATTTGAGTATCTCATTGACGAGCCAACTACGAAATTGGAGATTCTAGGATGCCGTGGACTGATTAGCCACGAAATGTGTGAAGTACATTTCATTGAGAAATAGCCACGAAATGATATATTAGGGGCCTTATTAGAATAGATATCCTAAAATGTGAAGTATATTTCATAGAAAAAAATTATCTAATTATATAAATGAAACAAAATAATATTATCTAGGATTCAACATGTGACATTTTCTCAAATGTCAAGTGCCTACTTTTCAAGAAAACTAAATATAATATATTTATTTACATTTAATAATACGAATTATATACTTTCTCGGTCTCAAAATACTACTCCCTCCGTCCCAGAAAGATCTGAACACTTGGTGGGACACGTAGTTTAAGGTGATAAGTTGTAGTGTGGTTATCAAATGTAATTTTATTTAAAAAGTAGATATGATAGGAGTTGGTGCGGTATTTTTTATTAGAGAAGAGAGAAAGTTGGGTAACTTTTTATTGATAAAAGGTATAGTGTGGGCCAAAGATGTGTAAAAAAAATAATATATTAATAGTGGGATCATGCCAAAAATTAAAGTGTTCAAACTAATTTGAGACAAATATAAAAGGATAGTGTTCAGACTATTCTGAGACGGAGGGAGTAGTAAGTCTTGGATGGACGAGTTTTATTCTAAACTCAAACTGACTATAACATAGAAAAATAACTATATCATACAAAAACTGACCACATAAAAACAGAGGAGTACTTCTTTTGTTCTTTTTTTATCATCATGTTTTGTTCCCATTTCTTTTGTATTATTGCATTTATCTTTATTATGCCTAATCATGCTACAATTAAAGCATAACAACCTAATATTTTCATATTCCACTTACTGCCATCTAGACGCCACCCAAACCCTAGTGAGTAAAGTTTTGTTGAGCGACACCTCTACACATACCTTGGTATATTTTCTCCTAGAAAGTAGAAACCCTATTGCTGGTTGTATAATCAACCCTAATTGGTTTCCCAATTACCTTAGCTGTATCAAAGAGAGCCTCTTTATCATGATATTCCACAGGCAATTCCAGGAATCTAATCCAAAGTGAAATACTTTCAAATGGATTCATTGAAGGCCTAAAGTTGGCTTCCAGATAGTTAACATAAGATAGTAATTCAAGATGAACCATGGACCCCAAATAAAGCTTTTTTAAGATCATCACGCAACACAAACTTGAAAAGGAAAATACCCTTCCCCGTGTCAATTATCTCCAAACCCCTTTTTAAATTCCATATTCTTTTAACCCTTTGACTTAAGAGCTCATCTCTTACATTTATTCCAAGGCATTCCCCCGCGAGAGTCAAATGCCATGGTCTTCGTAACTCAATCCTCCTCCTTTCATTCCATTGAGCTTTTTATACCAAATTATTCCCAAATTAATATTCCACAAACTCTTTTTGGAGATCTTTTACTCTCTACTTGTCTCTATGATTGGACTCTGCACCTACTCATGCTCCCCATTTCTTTCTCTATACATTTTCACTTCCCTTAATATTGATGCCAAACGGATTGTGGCTTAAATGAGGGCAGAGGGAGTATTTCAAAAAAAGACCATCTTCAACGTGAAATTCATTGTCAAAAAAAAAAATTAACATGAAATTCGCAAAAATAAGCTCTTTCTTATTCACTAATATAACACCTAATGCATTTTTGTTCACATATTTTCCTAAAGTGCCAGATACCATATTGACTAGCTACACTAATTAAGAAGTTGCATAAAATAATAAAATCATTATAAGAAACTGTAAGCTTCCATTTGACTAATATATGGAAACACTCACATTACAATGTCAATTCCTAGTCTTAAGATAAGGATTCATATCGGTGCTGCACATGTAGTTCTGAAGTGACCTGTCTGATTGCAGCGACTACAATGCACAACCCGTTTCACACGACCACGATCTTCAGCTCGAACTCTCTTCTTTCTTGGTCTTCCAGGAGGACGAAGAGACTTAGGTGGGTTAATATATACCTCAACAGATTTGCTAGCATCTGAGTCCCCTTCAGAAAACTCTTTCCACAATGACTTATCTGGAATTGGATGTATAGTCTGAGAATATGTCTTCCTATAAGTTGCAACTGTGAAACAGCTTTCTGTGAAACGATGAACATTCTGCCTGCATGAAATTAGGGCTGCCACAGCATGAGCACATGGTAGACCATACAGCTGCCATCCCCTGCAAAGACAGCAACGATTTCGAATATCCACAAAATTAGAACCTTCATGCGTTATGACTTCAAACTCTGCCTCATTTGCACGAAGCACTTGGTAAGAGCGAGCACGCTCAATTGCTTCCGCAACATGACTCTCAGCAGTCGGAACGAGTATCGATGTCCACTGCATGCTTGTCTCACGCCGTTCATTAAACCAAGTCATTAGCTGCCTCCTAATGCATTCCATCATCTGAATGATTGGTAGCCCTGAAGCTTCTAGAAGCCAACTATTTAGAGATTCAACTATGTTTGCAGTAAGATGCCCGAATCGAGTGCCCTCGAAATAGGCAGTGGCCCACAAGCGAGGTGGAATTTTCCGAATCCAGTACGCAGCATCTTGTGATAACTCTTCTATTTCCAGAACTTTTGCCTCAAATTCAATTATGGTGAGAGATTGAGCAGCTTCCCACAAAAGATTTACAAGCATTGTGTTATTGAACTCTTTACGGAAATTTTCACTCAGATGACGCATGCAAAATCCATGAAAAGCAGTTGGGAAGTTTGCTTCCACTCCATCCACAATACCCTTATGCCTGTCTGACAAAATTGTCAGCCTGGGCATATTTTCAGTATTAACCTCAAGCAGATTGTGGAGTTCTGATAGAAACCACATCCAGTGCTCATCATTTTCCTCATCAACTACACCAAATGCCAAAGGAAAGAGAGCACCATCCCCATCAAAACCAGTAGCCAACAACAAAGTACCCAGGTACTTGCTCTTCAAATAGGTTCTATCAAGACCAAGAAGCGGACGACATGCATTTAGGAAGCCATAAATAGATGCTTGGAATGATATAAAGAGCCGCTGGAAGCAGTCATCTGTCGGATTACCATAAACCGAAGCAATACTACCGGGATTTGTGCGTTTAACTTGCTCACAATATTGTGGTAAAAGCCGATATCCTTCTTCAAAGGATCCCCGCATAACTGCCATAACACGCTCCTTTCCCCGCCAGGCCTGCTTGTATGATAAAGTGATCCCGTGTACCCTATGGATCTCTTCTAGTATCTCCTTGGGCTTGCAGTTCGGATTCTCTCTTAAACGTTGTTCGACAGAGTTCGCCACCCACTGCACTGATGCTTGCTGGTGGCCAAGATGACCTATGCCATTGCATGTATGGATCTCATGAAGCGTCCGGATTGTGAAAGTAGGCACGCCTGGAAGCTTTGCAGCATGTACACGCCATGGACATCCTTCAGATGCACATTTGGCAGTAAAACGAGTTTTATCAGATTTTATGGTCTGCATCTCAAAGTGTAGAGCAATCGCTGTATTCCTTAATGCTCTGCGACAGCTCTTAACATCTGGAAATTCCTGTCCTACATGAATCTCATGGCTAGGGCTAACAACCAGAGAACGAGCCTGAACAACATGACTAAGTACATAATCTGGCTCCTGAACACCCATATCATCAACAGCTTCAATACCAATTTCTTCATCATGATCAATATCTAACTCCAAATTCTCATCAAATTCTTGATTGCTTGAAAGAGCCAGCTCATTTTGCTCTACTATAGCTAACTCATTGTTCTGAGAAGAAAATTCATGAATTTCATGATTAGGTTTATGCTCCATATGCAAGTCATTACCTTGTTCATAAAGATGCTCATCGCTCGCTTCATGATCATGGTTCTGTTCTAAAGCCAATTCATCGTGTTCATGGGAATGTCCTAAACCCAGTTCCTGATCATGCCCTTGTCCCAAACCGAGATCATGCTCGTGAGTTTGTCGAAGACCTAGGTTGTGATTATGGGCAAGCACCAGCTGCTGGTCATGGTCTATATCAATTGCATGATTTTTCCCAAGGATCAAATCATGGTTTGCCATTCTTCAAAAAAAAAAAACTAATGGCAAACTTCGCAAACACAACTACGAAACCAAGGTGCTGAAACAATGTCCAGTCACCATTCACCAGTGGCATCAACAAACTCTGAAACAAGATGTACCAACTAATTCAGAATTTCTATAACATCAAAATCTTTAATGCTAGCATGCACAGGGGGGCATAATCTACATGATAACAGATCACAGCAAACACCAAGAATCCAAGATAATAGTACGTAAATGAAATCACAAACCAAACTAACAAAAACATAATTACTTTAGCCAAAGACATAGAAATAAAATCTGCAAATCACAAGTCCAGGAAGTTTGAATATCAAAAGAAACAGAATTACAGTAAAATTCAGAGACCGTGTACTCAATTCTCAAAGAAATAGTTACAAAGTCAGAAACTTTATTGTAATTCTGCTTAATACTAAACCAAGATCATCAATTATTAGAAAATATACCAAACTTAAACCTTCAATAAACTTCAGTAAACAGCAAAATTGCTCAAATAACGAAGTGGGTAAAACCCAGAACTACAAAAAACGCAGCAATATACAAAAATTAACAACTGTACCTCAAAATTACGGAACCCTAGCTAAAAAAATCCAAGCTTTGATCCATCAATTGAGCTTCAGAAATCAGTGTAAATTGTCAAAATTTCTAACTGGGTATTCTAATAACGTGGAAAATTAAAGCCATGGAACACATATAGAGATCAATCTGGAGAAAAAAAACACCGAAAATTGGAGATTGAAGAAATTTGGAAGAAAGGGAAGAAAGAAGTGGGAGAGTTAACCGAAATTCGAAAGAGGGAGGAGAGAGAAAATTGGCGGGTATGTGAGAGAAATCGGAGAGAGTAAGAGAAGGGTAATGAAGGAATTGAGTGAAAATGGGGGGGAATTACAAAGGGGCAATCGAGAAAAGGGAGAAGAGAAGACGGGAATGCATAACGTCGGAGGGTTGAGATGGGAATTGCAGCTTAGGGTTGAGAAAGGGCGAAAAAGGACATTTAAGTGCAAATGTGGGATTTTCTTTAATAATTGATTTTGGATTTACATTGTTGCCCCTTTGTTTTTTAATCACTTATTGAGCCTTTTTTACTTTTTTTTTTTTGACGGAAAGCCCAACAGGGCAAATAGATAACATTTATAGGTAGGGGTGGAGCCAGGATTCTTAATCAGGGGTGGCATAAAAAAGCTACCAAATAGCGGTAATAATACTGAAACGTAATTCACATTAAACACTTATAACCCTTTTTTTAAAATACCTTATGATATTAGTATAGAAAAATATTTCCCATGACTATTTAATTTTTCAATTGTAGTTGGAAGTTTGGGCTATTTGAAAGAGGTTATCTGGTGCTAATTTTTCTCTATTTATACCAATTATATAATTTTTTATATTAATTCATGGGTTGTGTTCAATTGGTACTAGCCTCGTATGCACGCGATGCGTGCGAAAACATATTAGTACTAATACTGATATTCGGAATCGTAAAAAAATTAATATTAATGCGAAAAATAAACATGTACTTCGTACTTACAAATTTTTTTTACCAAACATAGGATTGAATATAATGAAGATAAGAGAAGTTGGTCTATGCTTACGTTTTCTCATTAGGTTTAACTAGTTCGATTGAATAACATCGTAACTACGACAATTATGAAATCGAAAAATACAAACATGAGTTATACTTTTTTTTTCTCGGTAATTTTATGAATTTTAATTTATATTCTTTGTAATTGTTATTGAATATTTAGATAAAAGAAAACTTTGTATTTTTGGCTTTACAATTGTTGGAAAATTTATTTGTTATGCTAGTTTCCTCATTGTAAGTAATCTTTTGATGGAAATCTTAAACTTTTTTATGTTAATTTTCTTTTTTTACAACTTTTCTTATTATGCATAATCCTAATTTAGGAAATGAATGAGAAATTTTGAATAGGTTTTTATTATGTTTCAAATTAGGGGCATATAAGTCATTTCATGGGGGGACACCATAATTCCCCCCTTGGCTTATATATTTTTTTTTGATAGAAAAATTTCAATAATTGAAGGCCAAACGGCATCTACAATAGGTATTAAAGAAAAACAAGATACAATTAAACAAGACTAAATCAAATTCTTCTTCGAAGAAACTACAATGAACCAGATCGAGCAATACAGCGCAACCCCCTTGTATTTTCTGAATCAAGCAGCTATTGATGAGGAAGTCTATCATTATGATATAGTTTAGGAAGAACATTCTTGATCAAGTCATGTTGAACGCATCCGAGATTCCAATACCTCCATGTTGAGTCTCGAACTTCAACCAATGAGAACAATTTCTCATACTCACAACTCCCATATGGGAGAAGGAGATTTCCAAAACATAAACTAAAAAACCCATAATAGGGTTTGAAAAGATCTCATAAAGAGATACTAATTTATTAGAGAAAACAAGAAAATGAACTAAAAACAGAAAATAAAAGGGGAAAAGAGGCTTACCATGGATGAAATTATCCATCGCAGCCCCTAATTGATTAAGAAGGGGTAGGGGAGGCTAGGATTTGAGAGAGAAAGAGAGATGGAGGCGACTTTAAGTTTTTTCACCCCCCTTGGCTTATATAATAGAGATAGAAAGTGGTGCAATTTTTATTACTAACTTTAACAAAATATCAACTTTTCATTATATCGTTAGTACTACACTTAAACTGATAACATCATAACTACCATAATCCATTTATTAATAAAGGTTAACTTTTGTTAACTAATATCATTAGCAGGGGATTCCTCCGGCTTCCTTTATTTTCTTATAGTAGTAGTGGGAATTTCCGATGAGATAAAATCAATATATATAAATAAAGAAGGAACTTTTCGGGAGCATAGGGAGCTACTCAAGATTTCGAGGCCATAGAGCGCGCCACGTAGGATTGCCATGTCACCAATTTTTATTTTTACTTTTTACAAAAATAGAGTTCTACGTAGATTTAAATACATATAAGGAGTTTTGGATAAGCGAAAATTAGAGTTTAAATACATATAAGGAGTCTTGGATAATCAGAAATTTGAGTTTCATTTTGAATGAACAACCTAAATTATTATATAATGTAGATTGTGTATAACTTTTGTTAGGTAATTCGGAATATTATAATTTTTGTACCATTGGATAGCGCTTGAAATATGCTCCGAAATAAGATCCATTTACAACTTATGAAATATAGAGCGCCACATAGGATTGCCATGTCATTAGCTTTTATTTTAAATATATCTGAAAAAAAATGAAATTCTACATATATCTAAACACATAAAAGAGTTTGAATAGGGGAAAATTTAAAAAATAGAGTTTTACATAGATTTAAATGCATATAAGGAGCTTTTGATAAGCGAAAATTAGAGTTTGGTTTTGAAATAACAAAACAACCTAAATTATTATATTATGTAAATTGTGTATAACTTTCGGAATATTATAATTTTTGTACCATTGGATATTGCTCTAAATATGCTTTGAAATAAGATCCATTTACAATATAGTTATACAACTTATGAAATATAATAAAATAAACAACAGTGTAAAATTGACAGTCTGATTTTAAATAAAAAATCTAAATTATTATACGATGTAAATTGATTTCAACTTTTGCTACATAATTCGTAATAGTATAGTTTTTTTTTAATGTCGGAGAGTGCTCGAAATATGATTTGAAATAAGATCTATATACAATATAGTTTTACAACTTATGAAAATGTATTTATTTAGATGAACAATAACATATTATATATTCTTTATTTTAAATACATATAAAAATAACTATAAAAATAGCGTATTATACATGACAATACTAATTATGTCTTTAAAAATCATACTTTTAAAAATTGAGTTATATAAAGATAAAAATTTGATATCCATAGTTTTGAACCTATAGCATTCCATGATGGCATTACATGAAGAATCAAATGAAAGTTTGTCATCGAGATTGCAGAGGTATTATGCAATTAACTAATTATTTTTATTCCTAGAATATTTATTGCATACATAATTCTTTATGTTTTTATCCATATATCTATATGTCAGATCTTATTCTTTTCTCCATGAACTTAATTCTACTAAAACTATTTGGAAATCAAGGTTCGCGTTTCTAGACTGTTTAAGGTCACGGATCATAAAAAAGGGGGAAGTTTGATAAGTCTTGATATGGTCATGATTGATGAAGAGGTATTTTTTCTCTCTAAAATAGTATTTTCAATTATTAATATAGGTTAGTTTTACATTTAATTAATTTTATTCATGAAACTATCATTATGATCTTCTTTTTTGCTTTCCCGTCTTCCATTCTATATGTGTTAGTGTTTATGTGCTATATTAAAAGTTGAAATGGCGGCCGACATTCATGTTTTTCTCTATTCTTTTTGTTCGCATCTATTAAATTATTACCCTCGCTCTACTTTCTTAAAGTATCATTCGGATATTATTCATGTTAAAACTGTGTTAATTATTGTTAGTCATACCTATTATTAGGATACCATTTAATAATAGAGTTAGTTACAATATTTAATTGGATATTAAAAATTATAAAATTTATATATCGTATTAACAAATCTAGAAATTATAGTATAATGACAAATACTATCCCTATTCTTTTTCTACTACAACAATTGGTATGGGCATGGTTTTTAAGGAAATAAAAAATGGGTAATTTAGCATAAAGGTACCCTTTTAGTTAACTAGAGTAGGGGATAAAAAATCCTTAATAAAGTAAATGCAACTTTATGAGACAATTTGGATAATTAATGAGGGTTTTATTAACATAAAATAAAGGCAATATTGTCAACAATAGTTGCTTTTGTTTTACCAAAAGTGAAATGGTTCCAAAAGATGAAACTACCCAAAGTGGTAATTGTTGTAATAAAAAGGAATGGAGGAAGTTATATATACAATAGTGTTGAAAAATCTCATTTCACGGCAACACAAAATTGACAATAATATTAACAAAAAATTTACAAAAAGATAATAAAAAAAAAACACGTGGAGCGCACGGGTTTCAAAACTAGTTTGTTATAATATGCTGCTTAGGATTTACAAGTGTATTTGAGACTTTGAGGAAGATGGAAAAAATAAGGGGAAAAAATAAGGGGAAAAAATATGGGGAAAAAATAAGGAGAAAAGGAGGGAAAAAAAAGAATAACCAGAGAAGGAAGAATTATATGCTACGCGGGAATCGAACCTGGGGAAATGGGACCTCATAATTGCATGTTGAGAAGACATCAATGAACCACTGCGACACGCACACTATACCAACCTATATTGCTGCTTATTTTATATGTACTATTTTAACTCCAATTCTTTTTCCCAGCCAGTTTATTTTTTTTATTTTTTTTAGTTACTTAATAGATCCGCCCCTGTTCATAGGCTATAGCAATATTCAAAGCCAACAAAGAGTCAATAAAAGAAGAAAAATTAATTAACCAAACTTTTCTGCTTATAACCCAAGACGAGAAATGAGCTAGCTCATGAGCAGCCTTATTGCTCTCCCTATGGAGAAAACTCCAAGACACAACGTCTAACATACTACTAGCATGAAAAATGTCATCAAAAATAATATGAAAGCTACTCGATCCCGTCTCGTTCTCGTGAAGAAATTGCGTTAACAAGGTGAAGACAATTACATTCCACAACGAGATTCCGCAAACCCAAACTCCACAGCCACCTTGATACCAAATAACATAGCATTTGCCTCAACAATTAATGACTCCCAGATGTCCTCCACCTTCCAAGCTGTAGCCAACAACGCCTAACCAGCCCAAATTAAGCAATGAAAATGTGTGTGTTAAGACTCAAACCTACAACATCTCATTTGAAATACAAATGCAACAACCAAAAGAACTTACAATCTCATATTGGTCTTTGTTAGAAAAAAAATTATCTAAAGATAAGATAAAACTATTTTTTTTAAAAAGTACTTCATTCCTTCTGAAATAAATGAAACACTTCTCTCATTTATATGAGAGCTTTTTGAGATAAGGGTTTCACTTATTTCAAAACCAAGGAAGTATATGATTTAGAGTACATAATAAATGCGTGTATTTCTGAAATCTCATAAGGTGTACCCAACCCATTTTTAGGGTCCGAGACTAGTTTATGAAATTTATTAAGTCCAGGTCGGATTTGGGTCTAAGTGTTAAAAAACAGGGTTAAGTCTCATATGTTGAGACCTAGACTCGCTCCAAACTCAAGCCATAGACCTTAACAACTTTTGGATTTTTCACCAAATATCTCTAAGCATTTTTTATTTTCACCAAATACCCTCAAACATTTCAAACATCGCCATATATACACCCTTGATTTCTTTAAAATACACCATATGCCCTTAATGACCGTTAATTTTTTGGTTATTAATCCCTAATTTTGTTACTAAATCCTAATTAACCTCTACTTAATTCATTGACCCCAACAGACCATCATTAATACACCACGTTTGGTCAAAAAGAGAGGAAATAGAGTTATGGAGGAAGAGAGAGAAAAAAGGGGCTATAGAAGGTGTTTCAATGGTTGTCAATAGTAATAAAAATAGGGATAAATGACTAAAAAAGCTAATAGTTGTTAATCATTAAGGGCATATGATGAATTTTAAAGAAATTGAGTGGAATATGGTGAGTTTTTAAAGGTTGGAGGGTATTTAGTGAAAAAACTTACTCGAGGATATTTTTCAATTGTATCTAAATATTAGGCTATGATTTTTATCCATTATCAAATTCTTTTGGATAATATTATTAACATTTTAATGATAATTAATAAAAGAAGGCATAAAAAAACGTGAGAATAAAAATAATGAAAACTAATAATAGGCTTAAGACTCAATTTGGACCAGAGACCCAGAAGACCTATTGGATCTAGGTAAGGGCCTAGATTTTCTAGGCCATATGGTTTTTGGGGGAGAATAAGTCCACATGAGATTTACGCGTCTGGTCTCACTGGACCTACCCCAAAACCTGATCCGTGCCTATCCTTAATTCCTACCCAAGTTATTTTTGATCGTGATTATATATCATACGACGTGATAAATAAAGATAGGCTTGCATTAATATTTTTTTGAGTCAATAGTTTAGGACTTTGGGGTCAAACTCAAAATTTAAACTGTTATAATTTATAACACACTAAAACACTCTATATTTCTTACACTCAATGCAAAAAAACTCCTATTTCCCTCCAAGTTTCCTCCCAAAATCCCTTATTTTAAGTTATAACAATTACGAATACGCTACTCCTCGACTTTGGGTATGGGATGACAACATAACTATTCAGAGGAAGGAAAGTAGATAGACTCATAAGTTTAGATCATGACATGACAACATTTTTATCTATAAATTGACACCTTTTTGCTATATTTTGATACACTATTGGAATTTAATTATTTTAAAATAATAGCATAGATTAATAATAAACGAACTTATTCAGTTAGTCATTTATTTAATTATTATGATCTTATGTGCTACAATAATAATTCAATATCTTTTCAAAAAATTACAATAATACTTGATCATGAGTGAGAATGTGAGATGTATGTGATGTATTGAGAAAAAAATGTGATGGAGTATAGTAGAAAAGTGTGTGTGTGAGAGAAAGAGAGAAAATAGGGATCAATGACTAAAAAAGTTCATAGCCGTTAATTATTAAGGGCATATGATGAATTTTAAAGAATTAATTGGAATATGGTGAATTTCTAAAGGTTTGGAGGGTATTTAGTAAAAAAAAAAAAAAAAAAACTTACTCGAGAATATTTGTCGATTGTATTTAAATATTAGGCTATGATTTTTATCTATTATTAAATTCTTTTGGAGAATATTATTATCATTTTAATGATAATTAATAAAAAGAAGGCATAAAAAAAGCGCGTGAACAAAAACAATGAAAACTAATAATAAGCTTAAGATTCAATTTGGACTAGAGACCCGAAAGACCTATTGGATTTGGGTAAGGGCCTAGATTTTCTAGGCCATTTGGTTTTTGGGTGGGCATAAGTCCACATGAGATTCACGCGTCTGGTCTCACTGGACCCACCCCAAATCTCGTTCCGTGCCTTCCTTAATTCCTACCCAAGTTATTTTTGATCGTAATTATATATCGTACGGTGTGATAAATTAAGCCAAACTCATAATTTAAACTGTTATAATTTATAACACATTAAAATACTCTATGTTTCTTACACTCATTGCCAAAAAACCCTATTTCCCCCCAAGTTTCCTCCCAGGCCAAAACCCCTTGTTATAAGTTCAAAAAATTAGGAATACGTTACTCCTCGACTTTGAGTCATGGGATGACAAAATAGCTATCCAGAAGAAGGAAAGCAGATTGACTCGTAAGTTTTGATCATGACATGACAACCTTTTGATATCTATAAATTGACACCTTTTTTTGCTATATTTTGGTACACTTTTGAATTTTAATAAATTTAAAGTATATAACATATAATTAATAATAAACGAACTTTTTCAGTTAGTCAATTATTTAATTATTATAATCTTGTGTGCAAAAATAATAATTCAATATCTTTTAAAAAAATTTACAATAATACTTGATTATGAGTGAGACTGTGAGATGTATATGATGAATTCATATAAGAGCATCCTTGTTCATGAATCATAAAAAATGGTGCATACTCCCCTCTCATCCTTTCTCACTCCTCCACACCATTTTTACAAACCATTACCATTTTCACTTCTTAACCATGCACAAATAGAAAAAAAGGTTCTTCACTATTTCTCATCCGTTCCCTTACTTTTTGGAAAACTAAAAATTGAGAAAAATATGCCAAAAGAGATGTCTATAGGTAGAGATTGAAAATTTATAAATTTTGATAACGTTTTTTTTTTTCCAAAATATATTTTTTGAGATATAAACGTTTCAAAGATGGGAAATATTTCTTTTTTCTGGACCAATACAAATGCAACTCATGGCAATAGTTCAAGGGTGAACCAATTTTATGAACCATTTGAATTTCCAAACCATTGAGCAAAAGTTCATGAATAAACCTTTATCGGTTCATGATTAAGAAAAGAAAAAAATTATTCATCCCCATGAACCATTAAAGTGTTCATGGTTAAGCATGCCCCAAGAGAAAAAAATGTGATGGAGTATAGTGAAAAAGTAAGAGATAAATGATGAGATATTTTCTTAGTCATGAGTGAGAATGTGAGATGCCTGTGGTAAATTAGTCATGATCCATGAGACCATGACCAACTTTTGGAGGATAAGTATCAAAGTTGATTACAGCGAATGATGACACACATTTGTCATTCTTTATGATATGATGTTAAGTCTTAAAAAAAACAACTTTAAAAGGCGATATCTAACACCAAAATTCTATAAGTAGAAAATAAAGCAATATAACAACAATCTTGCTTCTAACAAATGGAAGCGGTTACTTTCTCGTCTCTCATTAACAATCAAATGATCAATACTACCTCCGTTTTTATTAGATGCAACAATTGTTTTTTTGCACAAATATTAAGAAGAGAGGAGAGAGAAAAAATAAGACCCAATTACCCATGCAATTTGTATATGAGCCATGACTATGAGGGTAGGTGAAGTGAGATAAAATTGTCAAACAAGTACAACGCTAGTACCTCTGTCAAAAAAGAAAATATCACATATAAAAAACTACCTAAAATGAAATTGTTACATCTACTTCCTCCGTTTCATTTTACTCCACTCTCCAATTCACGACTACGCAAATTTTGGAAAAGAGGAGAATAAAAAGAAAAAGACACCCATGTGAGAGAGAGAGAGAGATTTATCGCCCAAAAAGTGTAGCCCCTTAAAAATAAATTAAAACATAATAAAATAACAGAGCAAGATATATTTGCTGTTAGAAATTTTTATTCTTTATGGGGTGCAATGGCGTCAAACTAACCTGCTAGCAGCCTAGCACTATTCATTATTCAACTAATCATCTTCATTTCCACCCAAAAATAGTTACTAGGGTTCTAAATTCTAGTACCATAAATCATTTTCATCTGGAAGACAGAGAGAGAAAATAGAATCTATATGGGAAAACTATAAAAATGGGACCAACTTTGTATGTGGGGGTGTTTACTTAACTTTCGGTCAGCCGACTTTGTACATAGTCGGCATTTTTCATCATCTTTCTCTTTTGACCCCCACCATTATTATACTACGTGCAGATCTGTCGTCACCATTTTTAACTCCATTTTCCGTTTCTTTAATACTTTCTATCTCCTCTTTACCCTTTTGAAACTTTCTCATTACTCGAAAACAACTTTTATTATCCCCCCCCTCTGATTTGAACTGAAGCTGTTTGATTATTTGCCTCTCAGAGAACAGATAAAAGAAAGTTTTATGCTTTCTGGGTTTCGTTTTCTCCTCTGAATATGTAAGATTTTGTTGCAATTTTTATGTTTTGAGTTTTATTTTTTTTACAGTTTATGGTAAGATCTTATGGGTTTTGTTTGGTGGTTTTTTGGGTTTTCCTGTTAATTATGATATGATGATGTTATGAAATTTTATTTGTACTATCATGTCTTTTCAAATGTTTGGAAATTTGTGTTAATCATAAGTGAGCAACTTTTACAGCTTTGTGGTTTTGGTACTACATAAAATTTTGTGCTTTTTCAGCTGCTGATTGTTATATAATATGATTGTTGTGTCTTTGTCAACTTTATATGTCTTAGGTAGTACTGATTTACTGTTTTATTGACATATTTATCTTGCATGAAGAATGATATTTAGTGACTTGTATCTCAGTTTAGTACCTATTGTATCTAGATAAATGGGGATGTATCTCAGTTCTTGTTTGGATTTGAATTTCATGCTGTATTTATTTGTTTGTTTAATTTGCTATTGTTGTCTTGGCTCATTAGAGCGTGTGCTTCAGATTTCCACCATTGTCGCTGAATTCGACTTCGGTGCATTAGCGCTTGACCTGTGTTTGCCTTCTATCCAGTGTTCTGCATATGATTTACTAGTAATCTGTTGGGAAATGGGTGGAAGGTTTCTGTTGTCGTCGGAATCACAAAAACGCCAGAGGTCCTACACCACAGCATTGGCTTCGGCTCTTCTTGAATGGATACTCATTGTATTGTTGCTTGTATATGGATTATTCGGATATCTCATCACAAAATTTGCTCGTTATTGCGAATTGCCTCTACCTTGTTTGCTATGCTCTAGGATTGATCGTATTTTGGGAAGTGAAAAAGTTGGGTTTTACCGAGATATGATGTGTAGAAATCACAAGTTGGAGATCTCATCCTTGGTCTATTGCCATTTCCATGAGAAGCTTGTTGATGTTCGTGGGATGTGTGAAACTTGCCTCTTTTCTTTTGCCACAAAAGATAGATCCAATGCTGAAACATACAGGTTGTTGGTTGGTAAGTTGGGAGGAGATGATCTTGGTGGCTTTGATGATGACCTAGCAATTAATGATCATAAGACCAATGGGTTGGACGTGAAGCATTGCTGTTGTTGCAATGAGTTGTGGACTTCAAGCCGTCAACCCCAAACATTGCTTCAGACTAAGTCGAGTGGGTTTGATGACACTGATCTTAACTTGACTTTGAGCCGGGAAATCAGCCAAGATCTCATCGATGTTAAGAAAGAAGTAAACTCATATCGTCCTTTGACTGATATTAAAAGAAAGTCTGAGGATTCTTTGGTTCAATTTGGATACACAGAGCTGAAAGTAACCTCTGATACTGAATCAGATATACAGATGTCTGATGCTGAAGACACAAGATCATTGATTTGTGACGATCCTCTAAGAGATCTGATATTAGATTCTAGACCATTGAAACCCTTTATTGCTGCATCTGAAGATGAAGCTGCCTGTGACAAGCCAATTGATCTGGATGCTTCATCACGTGAACCCTCAGAAACATTACATCTGGTGCAATTTGATATCATTGATTTTTATGAAGGTCAATCAGTAGCACCTGCTTCTTCTATTGGCCATGGTTTGGAAGAACTTAATTGGCAGGACATTGACATTAATCTTGATCCATCTGCATCAACGCATCCGGTAACTTTCGATTGTGTGGTGGAGTCACCAAATGATGGGAATGTCTCTGTCAGTTCTGCAATAGATATATGTAAGTGCTGAATTTTCTCCATTGCTTTTCCACTACTCCCTCTATATTTTAAATAATGGAACACTTCCACCTTTGGTTGTTTCAAAATAAATGAAAAACTTCCTAAAATGTCTCTAGGACTCCTAAGTATCTCCTCATCTATAAAGGTAATATTCTTTTCTCTTTCTCTCTATCCTCTTCCTAATTAAGAGCGCCAAAAGCAAATGTTCTATTTGTTTTGAAGTGGAGAGAGTAATTACCTTTTTTCTTCTCGTTGGTGCAAGAAACGATTTCAGCAATGCTATTTTGATATTATTGCTATTTTTTTTTTCTTTGAGAAATTTCATATAGTAACCCTCACAGATTGACATTTCTTTTTGCTACCACCTCAATATTTTGAATTTGACATGGTAGCCTTGAGTTACATTCATTTCTATTTGGTAAGAACTATAGTCTCTCCCACCACTGTAACCAGTGTAACCACCTGCCAACTACCATCCCTTGATCCCCATCACCACTATCGACACTAACCAGACCCACTAGACATCTTTTTTTCAACCCTTGGACCTATTATACTATTGCTGTCAACTACATTAAAATGATTGATAGGTCAAAAGGAAGGTGGTGCGGTGATTGTGCTTTATGGAAACATGCAATAGTGGGGTTGGGGACGGCGGTAAGGACTAAGGTAGATCACTGGTAAATAGGGTGGTGGGAGGGAGTATTATTGTTTGAGATAGGTCTCAAATAGAGATGTCAATAACTGATAGGTACCATTTGAGTTTTAAATATTTGAGGTAGTAACAAGTAGATATGCCAAATTCTGAGAGGTATTTACTTGTCTATTTACAAGGGAGAAATAATTAGCAATAGTAGAAGAGAAGAGAAAAACCTCTTTGTGGCTCTAGTATCATATCATTGTGACCATGCTCAAATCATATTGCTTTCATAAAACTTCACTTGGTGTGATTTTTAAGGTTTGAGGCTTTTGTCCTGATCTATTTCCCCTTCCGCTTACGTAAATTATTTTGAACATGCTGATGCAATTGTAACTATGAGATGATAACAAACATGAGTATCTTGTAATGGAGAGAGCATATCATTTTTTATGATTCTTGACTTAGGCTTGTAAATATCACCTTCCAACTGTTTCTGACATGGTTTTGAATCTTGCGATTTATGTCTCTTGCAGCAAATACTGAAGAAGCTGGAAATGTGCTGGAGAAAGTGGATGTCAAAGACTCAAAGGACCTGGATGTTAAAAAAGTTGGAGTTGCGCAAACACTGGTGCATGCAAATGACAAAATTGAGGAGATGGACAGCATACAAACTACTACAGATCTTAACAGTTCTAACACAAGGTCTGACCATAAAGATGGTGGTTTTCAAATGCCAAATCATTTGGATCTTGGTGATGCTTATAGGCTAGCTATTAGCAGCAGGGGAAAGCAATTGTCTGGTAAGCTGGCTGAGCAGCTGGCTGGAAAAGAATCACCAATTAGTGCAGATCTAAAGCTTTTGCTCTCGCAAATGTCTCGAGGATCTGAGTTTCTCTCGAATGATATTTTGAGCCCCAGGGTGTCTAAGAATCTTGATGAGCTCAAGGCTAATGATTCATCTATCTCTATCGGAATGAAGTTTCTTCAAAAGAGGCTCTCACTTGAGAGGAATGATTCTAAGACTTCTCTTGATAGGAACGAATCTGGAATCGAATCTTTTGACTTCAGTATTGTCAGTGAAATTGAAGGAGAAAGTGAACTTGGTCGGTTGAGACGACAGCTTGAGCATGATAGAAAGTTTTTGATTGCATTACTCAAGGAGTTGGAGGAGGAAAGAAATGCGTCTGCTATTGCAATAAATGAAGCAATGGCAATGATCACAAGACTGCAGGAAGAGAAAGCTGCTTTTCAAATGGAAGCCTCACAGGACCTTAGGATGATGGAAGAGCAAGCTGAATATGACATGGAAGCCCTAGATAAGCTAAATGACCTTATGATGGAGAAGGAGAAAGAGATTCAAGATTTAGAAGCAGAGCTTGAATATTACCGGACCAAGGATTCAAATGAGTCAATGGGTAATGTCGGGGAGTCAGCTTCAAATGCATGTCTAAGTGACAGTGAGAAACATCTAGGGGCTGTTAACAATCTTAATATCTTGCTTGAAAATACCAAGAGTAATTCGCAGGATCCTTTGTTAGAATTCGAAAAAGAAAGGACATATATTTCGGAGTGTCTAAATAATTTGGAGAAGAATCTTAGTGCCTTTTGCTGCAATAGAGTATGCCAAGACTTGACGAATGATGATCAATCAGAAGAGCAAGGGAAAGATTCACGTGATGTGACATTGCCTGAAGAGGGTCGAAAAGGGAAGAGTGAGACTGATGAGAACGGTGTCGTGTCAGAGAAAGTTGGTTTCATCCCGACAGGAAGCCATCAAGCTCTATTGAGACATGTTCGCTCTTTTAAAAAGTCCAACTCTGCTGGAGCTGAACAAGGAGAAATGATCCGTAAGGAAGCTGATATTCTAGCTCTTATTAATGAGGTATCCACTTTAAGTGAAAGATTACAAGCACTTGAAGCTGATCATTCTTTTATTGAGCGATCTATCAACACACTTAAGAATGGGGAGGAGGGTCTAATACAGGAGATCGCATCTCACCTCCAAGAATTACGGAATAATGGTATCAGAAGATATGATAAGGCCACCCACTAGAAAGGTCAGTGCTTTATTGTCATTCTATTTTTTATGATAATTGTCCTATGTTGGGGGTAGCTAGTAAAGAAATTAAACTTTTTGGACCTATCTTTGTGTGGATGGCGAGTTCAGTATTCCGTGTCTGTTCTTCGCAATAGCTTCTAAGACAGAGTGGATAGGAAGGGAGGAATAGCTGCAGATGTGCGCTCCTATAGCTAGGTATCTAGGTGACAAACTGACAATTCACTGATATTATACGCTGCTTTTCTTCTGTATCTAGTTGACCCCTTGTTCTGTTTAGAGAATACTGAGGTCAGAAAGATGGTCTCTTTACTGTATTTGCTTTACCTGTTCAGATCTCAAAGGAAACGGTATTAAGATCAAATTCTAAATCCATCCTTTCAGAGCTGACAAACTTATTCCCTTGTTAGCCATGGCTGTTGTTAAAGATAAGACTACAAACTTTTATTAGTCTGATTTATTGGTTGGACCTTCAAACAGTGAAATAACTCCAACATGCTCAACTTGGTAGCCTTGCGGAATGAAGTTCAAGCCGTGGGCGGATCCAGTCTTTCACTCAATGATATCCCTTTCAAAATAAAAATTGACTTGAATATTTGTTCAATGAAAATGATCTCCATGACTCCGTCAGATTTAAAAATCCTTGTGTACCGTTGTACTGGTTAAAACTGAGATCGAAGAAGCTTATTACTCCTAGAATTGATTGTTCCCTTTCTTCCTTTGTAATAACTTGTCAATTTATCATTCTATTGTGCATACTACTATCTCCTACTGGCCTTCGTGTAAGTCTTGCCATCTACTGGAAGTCTAAACTATAGCAACTCTTATTTATGCAAGGAGCTGTGACTTTACAAGAAATGTTACATGGCTTATAACAATAAACGTTTCCTAACTATTGCAACCTTTGATTAGACCTCTTTGTTTCTTCTTTTCTTTTCCCCCATTCTCCATCTCGAAATAGTTCTCACATTGTGTCAACCCCTTATTAATATCTTTACACATTTTACATAAAGAGCTATACAATAATTGTCTTTTTTATGTTCTTCCTATCATCAATTTTATGTGGCACTATGGCAGTGAAACTCCTATAGATCTGTTACTATTTTAACAGATGTGAAGTTTTTTGGGTGTCCTAACTTTGCATATATAGTGCGACTACTATTCCGAGACCAAAGGAGTTAAATTTGGGGTCGGGTTTATATTGTTCCTAGATCAACAACAATTAGTTGAAAATTGAAAATTTTGTTGAAATGGGTTCCTAAATATTATGTCTTATTTTTCAGGCAATCATGGCAGAGGTTTACCATGCTCTTCTGATTAATATTGACAGTGCAGCACAAGATTAAGCCAGTCTTTTCATGGTTGAAAATTGAAAGTTTGGTTGACATAGCTTTTGGTCGTATATATCCTTTGTTTGAAGATTTCTGTCTTGCCACCAAATTATTTGTGAATAGTTTTATATTGCATTTTTGTTCTTTTGTCACTATGATAATACTATGACAGTATGATCCATATTATTTGTTACTAGCTTTAGAGTTGAAGAGGAGATAATGGACCGGTTATATACATGTATTTTTAAATTTGTGGGTGTAAATAGAGGTGTCAATTCAGTTCAACAGTTCAGTTATGGACTTATGGTTATAACCAAACAGTTCAGTTGATATCAGTTCAGTTTGTACCAGTTGGAAAAATTAACAGTTCAGTTCAGTTAACAAACTTTTCAGTTCAGTTTAATTCAGTTTATTTCCTTTCCATTTTCAGTTCAGTTCAGTTGCAGTTTAAATCAGTTTTATCCAAACAGTTAAACCAACCAACGGTTGAATCCATAGCAGTTAAAATTTGTTGCGGTTATTTTCAGTTTCGTTTCGATTAATTTCAGTTATTGACGAAAACCACATAACTTCGGCGATAGTCGCATCGGTTTGGGTAGAAGCTAATCACACTCTTGTATTTGTTCGGGAAAAATTGAGCTTCATGTCGGGTGTTGGCCAGATGTTTTTTCGGGTCCGGTTAAAAATTAATGCAACAAATAAGTGTTGTCGGCACTTCCGCAATTGCCTCGAAAAAAATAGTTGTACTTCATAAAAACGTGTATGAAAGTGACATTGGTAAAAATGTATTTTATTACTGATATATATGATTTGGAATAAGACAAATTTATATAAGTCGATATTCAGACTTTTAGTTGTATGCAAATCATATCATATTTGATTTAAAAAGGACGTCTCATATCAATATAAATTATTATAAACTTCCTCAAAAGACGAGTTAGACTTTTTAAAAAAGTTGATTATATTAATGTCTTACTTTAACTATAAGGGCTTACTATAAGTCTATAACGATACTAGTCATTGAGGCTGAAAAACATATAATCGACGTAAAATAAGTTAATATTATATCAGATCAAGGTATCTATGTGTGACAGTAAAGTAATTGAAAATCACTAAAGTAAGATTAAGTTGTATCCATTTTGATTTTAAAACAAAATATTCGAGTGAACCAAATTGATATTGGATTACAACGAATCTCGAACTACAACGATTAAAGAATGTGAGAACCAAATGGATTGAACTTGTCACTCATTAGATTAAACTAGTCACTATATTACAAAGATGGTTTGTTCTCTTCTTAATATTGGGATTGGACCGTTGTCCAGTTTAAAATTAAGAGTATGCTGTCTCTTACAAGTTACAAGACCAATTGATTGAACATAACATTGCTCCATGCCTCCATTACGATATCGAAAATAATATTGAAGTGAAACAAGTTAGTATAAGGTTATTAAATATTGTATCAATGTGAAACGATAACATAAATGAAGATAAGAACACTCCAATGTAGTTAATCGTTTATAAGTTACAATTATTTTAAATTTCAAATATCTAATTTAACTGAAACAAGTTGATACTAGATTATATAATGTATCAATGTAAGCTTACAATGTAACTGAAAAGGGCAATGATCTATCAAAATGAACCTTGCTTAAGCTTTATGTGTCGCAAATACAAAACATATTGCTAAAGCAAAACAAGTTGATAAGTGAAGTTGTTACTAACTTATCCGATTAGACGTTATATATGCGAATACATCTAAACACATAAACAAATTGAAACAATTTGTTATTGCACAAGACTAATGTATACTGAATTACTGATATTGCATTAGATATTTAGATCTATATATTGATATAAGTCGATTAGTTAATTGGTGTATATGATTTACATGGACCGTTTGTGTTAAAGATACTGTGTATTATGAAATACTTTGTATTCTGTTTACATTGACCAATTATGTTAAAGATACTTTATACTCTGATATACTCTTTTATTGAACATAACAACAGTCTATATAATTTGATCGTTTTAAGTAAATAAACTCATTAAAGTTATACGATTGAAATAAAATAATATGTTATTAGATAACATCAATTCATCAATGTAAGCCAAAAGTTTAATTAAATAATTCAAAACACCATTCAAATTAATCGTCTCCATGTAACACTAATTTCGTAGCAAAAGTATTTATTTTAATTCATGGTATGCAACAACTAACAAATTGTTATTGAATAATAATAATAATAATAATAATAATAATAATAATAATAATAATAATAATAATAATAATAATAATAATAAAATAATAATAAAATTTTAAATAATGAAGTTTACAAGACTTAAATAACAAATTATTACCGTTTAAAATAATATGCAATGGGTCGGCCCATTTTAATTGAAACCAACTGTTGCCCTAGCCCTAATGGCCGAAGACCCTCACTTGGCTCACTATATGTAGAACAAGACTCCCATTAACTATTCCCCTCACTCTTTATTTGACCCTAACTAAAACGGCGAGAGTGCGAGAGCGAGACACACAATTCATCAAACTGAAGAGCTTCAAGGTGCCCTAATTCTCTCAATTTTCTCCATCTCTCACACACACAAAATCTTTTCATCAGTATCTCCTCTTCCAATTTCGATTTGAATGTCGAAATTTTTGCCCTAATTCTCTCAATTTTGTCCATCTCTAAATCTCTACTAAATGGCTCCACATTTTCTGGCGCGCAGCGACGACGGTGAAGCGGAGTTTTTGGCGACGACGGTGACGACGACGAGGAAACGACGACGGTGGGGCTAACGACGGCTAAGCGTTTGAAGGCTTCAATCTTGAAGGAAGGTTATGTATCTTCCTTGTTTTAGCCTTTTTTTTTGTTAAAATTAAATGGTTTACATTATCTGAACGTTTTTGGTTTATTTATGCCTTAGATCTGAAAGGTTTTTTTTTTTTGAATTTTATGTCTTAGATCTGTGACGTTTTAGGGTTTTTTAAAGTTTCAATCATGTTTACATGTGGTATTTTGCCTATCTATTTATTTAGTTTTTTATAGAATTTTCCGTCGATAATTTCTATTTAGTGCTTAGATCCGAATGTTTTAGGAATTTTTTATTTGTTTTATGGCTTAGATCTGAACATTTTAGAAGTTTTATGCTATATGTTATCAGTTATTGTTAATTTATTTATTTTTTTTAAAGAATTTCTTGAAATTTTAGTCGATATTTTATATATGTCTTAGATCTGAATGTTTTAGGATTATTTCTTAGATTTGAACGTTTTAGGTTTTTTTTACGTATATGTTATTGTTGCTTTATTTATATTTTTAAATAATTTTCAGTTGATATTTTATATTTTATGCCTTAGATATGTACGTTTTAGGGTTTATACAAAAGAGATGCCCATAGGTTTCCTTGCTGGATGCACTAAAGCTGATTGGTTGTGGGAATTATTTGGGACGGTGCTCGATGATGATATTTTTCATGTAATAAAGTTGGGCTTTTGAGCCTTATCATTCTTTGTTATCTGATCTGAGAGCCCAATACATTAAATAATATTAGTCTTTTCAATGGCGATGGTAAGTTTAAAGGTAATTTGTTAGCAACTTAGCATCATTTTTTTTATATCAAGTTGTTTATAAGTTTGTATTCTGATCCAGTTTTTGTTCGTTTATTGCCAAGAAGCTGTAGAAGATTATGGCATGTGTTTGAGAGGAAGGCAGATGGTCTAATGGATGGCAGTAGATGTAGATTAGTTGCATCTTTATTGTAATTTATTAAATTTATGATGTTTGTATAGTTTAGTATTGTAAAATATGAATATTGGAGAATAAATAAATTAGCAATTTTGTCATAATTTTCTCTTTTTATTGAAATGTTTTTCTTTATAGTAATTTTAGTGTGAATGTTCTTTAAAGCTCATAGCATTCAAACTACCTAAAGGTTTGAGATAACATTTTCAACAAAAAGTTTATTAATAGAAATTATTTAATATTAATAGAAGGTTTTTGATATGCAATTTGTGAAGGGTATGTTGAGAAATAAAAGATGACTAATTTAGGTAGTAGATATCAATCATCTTAATGTAAAATGATGAATGTGTAAAATCTCTTGTTTTTAAAAAGATCTTGTCATGGGAAGTTATTAGGATCAATATTTCAAATATGTTGTGGCTCAAATTTTCAATGAAATAAAAAAAGGTTTAATAAATATGAACATATCATTTTATAATGAGATATAGCGATAATGTCATAACTTTATATTAATAATATAATATCATCATAAATTTATGTGAGTATTAATATTATCATCATAAATTCCGTGAATTGGAATACTATCATGAATTTAGGTAATATGTAAATTCAGTTCGTTACAGTTAAAAATTCGTTCATAACAATTTCAACTTAAATCGGTTTTAGTTCAGTTCCGGTTTCAGTTCAGTTTCAGTTTCAGTTTAGTTTCAGTTTCAGTTTCAATCAGTTCAGTTAATTCAGTTACATATTCAGTTCAGTTCAGTTCAGTTGATCGATCAACTTTTCAGTTTTTCACAGTTATTTTCAGTTACAGTTTGTTTCAATTCAGTTGCAGTTCAGTTTTGGTTATTTATTTACAGTTTATTTCAGTTTCAGTTCATCATTTTCAGTTGATTTCAGTTACAGTTAATCCCAGTTCGGTTTAATTCAGTTCAAATTTCAGTTATTTCAGTTCAACCAGCAGTTTATTAACCAAACTGACAGCTCTAGGTGTAAACTGTAAAGTAAACAAGATATGTAAAAGTTGACAGCTTGCCAACCTTGTATATCAACTTTGAAATATACAAAAAGCTATAGAATAAAAGGTGGTGTATATCGTTACGATTTTTTAATTTCCTAAAGAAAAAAATATTAGTACTTGTTAAATTAGGACATTCGGCTTCATATTTTAGATATTGTTTTAATAGCTCTTAGTATAATTTTAGAAACAGGGGAAGATTTTAGTCGGGGATGGTAGGGACCTGGCCTCCGATAATTTCTTTTTTGCATATCTAGATATAATACCTGAGTTGTATTAAATATATATATATATAAATATTTTGTTTAGAAGGTAATGCTAGAGTGGCATTTCCACTCCTCGTTCCTCCTCAGCTTTCTTGATCCCTTTTTTTTGTTTTAGTGTGTTTCTTGCTTTTCTTTTGTTTGGAATTGTTTTTACTTTTCCCATAACTGAAAAGAAAATTACGAGAGTTAATTATAGCATAAGTTAGGCTACATTTCTTCACTTGTTTTCATGTGAGTTGCTCAACATATCTTTAGGTTTTGTCCTTTGGCAAAGCAAGTTTCGAGGCTAGGTCAACTAGGTCTCTATTAAGAAATTCCAAAAACATTCTCTCTGAAAGACTGGATTTGGATTGTGCTATATATCTAGCTCTTCCAAAGGATGATGGCAAAAACAGCTAAAAAAAATAGAAAATGCATTGTATAAGATTTTACCCCGTGATCACAAACATATATACTAAAGACTTAACCACTAAACCAAGTGATACTTGATGTTATCATTTTTAAATAGAGATTTTTGTCAGAAACAACCTTTTAAAAGTGCCATTTTGTGAGAAACAACCTTATAATTTTTTTTTTGTGAGAAACAACCTTTAAAAGCGATTTTCTTGTCAGATCAGACCCTTCGACCATTTTCCGACATTGACTTGATTTTTTCGGAATTTTCCGGCGAATACTTTTTTTTGCCCCCTTCCCTATCTTTTTCCCTCCAATTTCTTCCTCCCCACCCCACCCCACCCCTACCCCCACCTGACCCGCACCACCGAAAACCCTCGACCCCCGCACTCCTTTATTCCCAAAACCCCCGCACTCCCCATCCCCGAAAACCGCCCTCCCCTTTCCTAGAAAAGCACCACCAGACTTGAGTTCCTCACCGCAACTCCAAACACGGGACCCAAATCTGAGTTCCGGTAGGCGTGAGCGGACCATCAAGTCAACAACATATTGGTGGTGGTGATGTTTAGAGGGTGGTGGGATTCGTAGGAGAAAGATGGGGATTGCTGCTGGTGGCTGCGGGTTTGGGTTTGTGGTTGTGATACGGGTTTGGGTTTGTGGTTGTGGTTGCGGGTTTGGGGTTGTGGTTGTGATGCGGTTGTGGGTTTGTGGTTGTGTTACGGTTGTGGGTTTATGGTGGTGGCGGTGTGGTGGTGGCAAGGTGCTACTCGGGATAGGGGTGGCGGTGTGGTGGTGGCAAGGTGCTACTCGGGATAGGGGTGGCGGGGTCTTCTTCGAGTTTGGTGGAGGAGTGGTTTAGGTGGGGGAGGTTTCGGGGCTAGGAGGGTGGTTTCCCGGGTGGGGGAGGAGGTGAGGGTGGTTTTGTCGGTGGGGGGTGGAGGTGGGGGCAAGGCAGGACTAAAATGGGGGGTGAGGCTGGAGGTTGGGATGGTGTTGGGAGGAAGAAATTGGAGGGAAAAAGAGAGGGAAGGGGGTAAAAAAAAAAATTTCGCCGGAAAATTCAAGTCTTCGCCAAAAAACAAGTAAATGCCGGAAAATGGTCGAAGGGCCTGATCTGACTAGTAAATCGCATTTAAAGGTTGTTTCTCACAAAATGACACTTTTAAAAGGTTGTTTCTGACAAAAAACTCTTTTAAATAATATATAATAAATAAAAGATATAATTACTTGGGGTGTAGTTCGGGTCTAAAAACTAGTTACAAAGGAAAAGATGTTTCATTATTGTATTAAACTGAGTCTTGATCACTTGTGCCGAGGCCTAAAAGCTAGTTACAAAGGAAAATGTGATTCATTATTGTATTAAGCAGATCAGTCTTGATCACTTACAGATTTTTAACCAAGTTTCTCATGGTTACTACCACATATGTACCATTATGTTCAACCTTCACCTGGCTTTCACCATGTCCATCTGGGACAGACTACAGTTAGTATCACTTTACAATACAAATCGATGGAGCTTGGCAAAAGAATTCTATAAAAGAGCAATCACAGGGTGGTTTGTGAATTCTCCAGTCTCTTGTTAAAAGGGGGGTCGGCCGAACTAGTCTTGAGCATGCATCTAGGAGAAAGACCATTTCCAGTCTTCAAGCAATGCAATGGACGTATTCTCAAAGAATACCTTAGGGAACTATTTACACATATTCCATAACTATGATCAATTGTCTTCAACAACCACAAAATACCACTATGATGTTCATTGGGTCCAAAAACAAGTTCAAGAATGGTAGGTATTTCCAGTCATGTAAGATTTTGAAGGTGGATTGCGACCAGGTGCAATACGCTCATAATATTGCCAATTACTGTTACAAATTTCTATTTATGTTTCTCTACTGGTATTACTTTGTTGTAACTTGATTCAGCTGATGTCAAAAAAAAGTATTTTTACTGATTAAAACTTTTTTTTTTTCTTGATTGAACATGATTTTTTTTCTAGGTCTTTAGTGGTTTTTTTCTTGTATACTTTATTGATATTTATGGATTGAAACTAGTATTTTGTTGGAAACTAATATTTACCTATGAAATAATATATGAACTAAAATTAATTTTACTAAATTATATTACTTTTTAAATAATTAAAGAAAAGACGGTCTTACAGTGTTATGCAAACTTTTAATTGTCAACACCAGAATCATTTGCACAATAAAGGGCCTTTGTGATTCGGCTTCAATCTAGGTGGTAATGTCGACAGATTTAAAGATACTTTTCTAATTATTTGACACCAAGTCTATGACAATTTGCACATTATGAGTTGTGAGACCAATTCTGGATAGAGGGAAGAGCTAGGAGAAAAACTCTAACATGCTAATCATAATGATGGAGTTTAGTTGAAGAAGCACTGGTTGATAAAAGTATATCTTTGAGATTAGTCAATGATGTTAATTTGCCGCGGTCCTAAATATCCCCAAAGTATTTTACAAGGCCAAGATAAATAAATCGATTATTATTTTTAGCCGTTTCAAACTAAACCAAATGAAATATTATTTTATTTGACCTTTATTTCTCTTTACCTCTCTCTTCATCACACAGTTTCGTGTTTTCATTTTCTTCTATCTATCTCTTCTCGTTAATCCCCATGTCTTCCTTACGTTTCATTTATTTTAGAACGAATGAAGTACGATAAAAGTAAAGCATAAATTAGAGATGACACATGTTACTGTCTCATTAAAAAATTTCTCGTTAAAATCAGGGGCGGATCTAGCGTGGGTTCAGTGGGTTCAGCTGGACCCACATAATTTTGGGAAAAAAGAGGAAAAAATCTGGAAAAGAAAGTAAAAGTAAACATTGGTTAAAACGAGCATCGCACGCATTAGTTCCGTTAGATAAACGTTGGCTCAGTGGTCCGCGTGCGAGTATAAATGCATCTCTTGATACGCTGGACGGGTGTTCGAAGATGCTATCAGCATTTTATTTCTATTTTTTGGTCAATCAACTAAAGTAATGATGTTAGCGTAATACTAGGCTATTGTTTGCGTAATACTAGGCTATTGGAGATATGCTAGCTGTACATAATAAATGGTCCATTACAATATTTACCATTTCAACAATGCTTGGATATATTGCAAATTGGATTTCATATAATGCTTGAATAAATAAAAATTATTGAATTGTCACTGAGAATTGAGATTAGTTGGATTTGGGTAAAGAATGAATATTATTAGTTAGTAGGTAGTTGATGCGCTCAAGTTATACGATGTTCTTGTGGTATTTTAGGTGCACTTTGCTAAGGGTTTGATTGTAATTGTTAACATTCGTGTTTTATTTAGCCCTTAGCGGAAGTTCGGAGCTTTGCGAGATAATTTGTATTAACGTCATATATTCCGAGCTTTCAAGATGAAATGGATTTGAATGATGTTTGATTGAAGTTGTCTTTGGAGAGCTTGGGAGAATTGGCATCGGAGCATAATGGGCAATCATCGGAAGCTCTAAGCACCAAGCATGCGCGTAACTTCGACCACCTACACAGCTCACGTCAACCCAGCGAGCCAGCGTCATCACCAACCAAGCACAGCAGCTTCGCACGTCAACCCAGCCAAGCTCACCCATCGCAGCAAGCCAACGCAGCCCAGCGCCCAGCGCTCGCGACTCGCGAGCTTCCTCGCACCTCGCGACGGCCTTGCTCGCACCTCGCGAGGATGCTCGCACGGTGCGACCTGCGTGGTTTTGGCCCAGCTCTTCAGCTCGTTGCGAAGGCAGTAGCCCATCGCACGGTGCGACCAGACTCGCACCTCGCGACCCCTAGGTCGGTCTAAATGTCGGCTGACTTTTGAGCCTTAGTATAAATACTAAACTTTGTTTTTAGACCTAGGGGGCAGCAGCCACAAGGGGATGGAGTTTCCAAAACTCCACTCCTCTCTTGTTGTCTTCTCTTTTTAGTTTTTATTTTCTAATTTAGTTTTTGTAGATTTCAATTATGGGATTGGCTTATGCTATGCCGATTGTAGCTTGAACCGTTCTTGAACGAGATTAATATGGAGCTTCAAGCATTATTGTGAGATCTTTCCTCTCTTTCTCTTTTCCTTTATTATGATTCAATCTCTATGCTTGTGATTTATGATTATTGCATAATTATGCTAGGAACGTTACTAGTTTGATTGTGTAATTAATCTAATGCTAGATTTAAGAATAGGATCGGATTGTTTTATTCTTTTATCAAATGGTAGCAAACTAGGGAGTAGCTTAGATGCAGATCATCTTGGTTATTTCTTGGGGAAATTGAATCAACTGTTGAATGTTTATCGCTTGTATGACGTTAGCAGGTCTATTGGTTCTCTGTGTTTAGTGCTGCTATCGGATTGAATTTAGACGCAGATCGGACTAGGTCATCCTTTAGTTAGAGTTTTATAGTCACGCTGATCGTGCTATTCAACTAGGAATAAGGAGAACACGAGATTAATTCTCGACAATAGATAATTATGGAAATAATTAGAGTGGATGTTCAAGGATCGATAATGAATTGAAGTGGATGTTAATCGGATTCAAGATCTTTCCATATTGATTTCTCATTTTGTTTATATGCTAGTTAGTTGTAGTTTAGTTATAATCTACTTGAAACCCCCCTTTGTTATTATTATTAGGTTTCTCGGCCCTTAGCTTAATCTAGGTTTCGAATCACGCTAAGTACTAAACTCGTCCCTGTTTCCCTGTGGATACGACCCTTACTTCCCTTATACTAGTTTAGTGTAAAAGAGAGTAAGAGAAATTTTATCTTTGGCCGGGCGGCGTTCACGACAAGCGCGGCCCGCCAAATTTTGGCGCCGTTGCCGGGGAAACGGTGTTACTTGTTTTTATTTAGAGTGATTTTTGGATGGTATTGCTTGTGCTCTTTGTTTTTGGTTGGCCACACATATAAAGAATTCCCTTTTTGTTTTTAGTTTCAATTTTCATCTTCCATTGAACTCTATGTATTTCACTTTTGTATTTTGGACAAGAAGCATGGAACTTGTTGCTTAAACTCTCTTGGGAATGGTTGATTGACTCCTACTTTATATCTTGGTTATTGTCTAGCTTTAAACATTTATATTAATGGTCATGACTTGAATTAGCTAGGAGTACTACTAGTTGATGTTTGTTGTTGCCTTAATGCTAGGTTTGGGATATAATCAGATGTTATATGCTCAACCATGTTGTAGTAAGCTAGGTATTAACGATGCATTGCAAGAGTTCTTCTCAATCAATTTTGCAGGTACTTGAAGTGGAGATTGACATGGGACCACCATTGTCACACATGGAGCACAACCCAATGATTAAGCCTAAGGTATTAAGTCGAGCTCACGACTTTAAACAACAGCGCTTCTCGGGAGGCAACCCGAGACCCCTTTATTTTCTTTCTTTTCCTTTATTTTCTTTCTTTTCCTTTATTTTTCATCAAATTTCCACCACCACAACAAATTTTCTTTCACCCACCACCCACCCACTAAAAAGATCCACAACCAATCTTAATTCACTTGTAACCAAAATCCACAAAAGAAAACCCGTTGGGAGGACTTCAATAGCTAGGAGTTGGTACATTAGAGGATTGAGATTGTTAATGTATCTTTTCGATCTCTTAAGCTAGGTGCAAATCTTACAAATTCAAAACTTTTGAGCTTGTCATTTGTTTGAGTGATTCGAGGGAGAGGGTTGTGAGTTGATTTATGAGATTTGAGTTGGTGTTGTTAAGGAATTTGAGTTTGACGGATTGTTTGGTCATGAGTTTTGAGCATTCGATCTTCGATTTACCCGATTTTCGATTTTCTCCCCCCATTTTCATTTTACTTTTCTTCTAATTGTCGACACATTGAGGACAATGTGTAGTTTAAGTAGGGGGGAGGGTATTCTCATTCTCATGTATCTATGTTGTGTATATTACTTTCAATTTGAAAAAAAAAAAAAAAATGAAAATGAAAAAAAAAAAAAAAAAAAAATGAAAAATGAAAATGAAAAAAAAAAAAGTGATGAAATGAAACCCGCTGAGTTGAAAACCCACAAGGGTGGGCGACTCAGGCAAAAATGGGGGCCCGGATAGGTTGAAAACCCGAAAGGGCAACTTATGCAAAAAAGTGGCTTATATTGAGCGGGTAAGATGGTGAGATGAAAAAAATGTGAGAAGCTAGGATGAAAACCCGAAAGGGCTCCTAGGTAAAATGAGAGATTAAGAGAGAATTATACACTTTGGAAACTCATTTGCCGGAGATGGTGTCATAAGGTTGAAAGCGTTTTCGGGTTGGGTTAGTGAATTCATCCTTTGTTTTGTGAAGATCTATTTAAAGTTGGCTTTCACATTCTTTTGGGTTGATTGTTTGTTTTTGGGAGTAAGCATGGAATATATTCCTTTTTGTCTTTGTTCCATGGCTTGCTTGTTTAGATTAGTTATAGTAGTAGTAGTTTTACATCATCTTTTGGAGGTTTGGGAGAGCTGATAGTTTAGTGTGTCGTGAGCTGACATTTTGATTCGTGTTGGTGTTGCTGGTTATTATTGTTGTCGCGTCTTTTTATTTTTCAGGTGAGCTCGAATCTAAGTGTGGGGGAATCATCGTCCCTTACGTTTAGGTTTTTGAGCGGATGTTGTTAAGATGTGATGATGATGATGTAGTTGATGGGGAGTGTAGGTTGGTGTCGTTAGTTTGGGTGATGATTCATTTGGTGGTCCTCATTTTGAGTTTACTCGAGGTCGAGTAAAGTTCAAGTGTGGGGGTATTTGATGCGCTCAAGTTATACGATGTTCTTGTGGTATTTTAGGTGCACTTTGCTAAGGGTTTGATTGTAATTGTTAACATTCGTGTTTTATTTAGCCCTTAGCGGAAGTTCGGAGCTTTGCGAGATAATTTGTATTAACGTCATATATTCCGAGCTTTCAAGATGAAATGGATTTGAATGATGTTTGATTGAAGTTGTCTTTGGAGAGCTTGGGAGAATTGGCATCGGAGCATAATGGGCAATCATCGGAAGCTCTAAGCACCAAGCATGCGCGTAACTTCGACCACCTACACAGCTCACGTCAACCCGACGAGCCGGCGTCATCACCAACCAAGCACAGCCAGCTTCCGCACGTCAACCCAGCCCAAGCTCACCCATCGCAAAGAAGCCAACGCAGCCCGGCGCCCAGCGCTCGCGACTCGCGAGCTTCCTCGCACCTCGCGACGGCCCTTGCTCGCACCTCGCGAGGATGCTCGCACGGTGCGACTCCGCGTGGTTTTGGCCCGGCTCTTCAGCTCGTTGCGAAGGCGGTAGCCCATCGCACGGTGCGACCGGGACTCGCACCTCGCGACCCCTAGGTCGGTCTAAATGTCGGCCGACTTTTGAGCCTTAGTATAAATACTAAACTTTGTTTTTAGACCTAGGGGGCAGCAACCACAAGGGGATGGAGTTTCCAAAACTCCACTCCTCTCTTGTTGTCTTCTCTTTTTAGTTTTTATTTTCTAATTTAGTTTTTGTAGATTTCAATTATGGGATTGGCTTATGCTATGCCGATTGTAGCTTGAACCGTTCTTGAACGAGATTAATATGGAGCTTCAAGCATTATTGTGAGATCTTTCCTCTCTTTCTCTTTTCCTTTATTATGATTCAATCTCTATGCTTGTGATTTATGATTATTGCATAATTATGCTAGGAACGTTACTAGTTTGATTGTGTAATTAATCTAATGCTAGATTTAAGAATAGGATCGGATTGTTTTATTCTTTTATCAAATGGTAGCAAACTAGGGAGTAGCTTAGATGCAGATCATCTTGGTTATTTCTTGGGGAAATTGAATCAACTGTTGAATGTTTATCGCTTGTATGACGTTAGCAGGTCTATTGGTTCTCTGTGTTTAGTGCTGCTATCGGATTGAATTTAGACGCAGATCGGACTAGGTCATCCTTTAGTTAGAGTTTTATAGTCACGCTGATCGTGCTATTCAACTAGGAATAAGGAGAACACGAGATTAATTCTCGACAATAGATAATTATGGAAATAATTAGAGTGGATGTTCAAGGATCGATAATGAATTGAAGTGGATGTTAATCGGATTCAAGATCTTTCCATATTGATTTCTCATTTTGTTTATATGCTAGTTAGTTGTAGTTTAGTTATAATCTACTTGAAACCCCCCTTTGTTATTATTATTAGGTTTCTCGGCCCTTAGCTTAATCTAGGTTTCGAATCACGCTAAGTACTAAACTCGTCCCTGTTTCCCTGTGGATACGACCCTTACTTCCCTTATACTAGTTTAGTGTAAAAGAGAGTAGGAGAAATTTTATCTTTGGCCGGGCGGCGTTCACGACGACACATCCGCGCCCGCCCAGTAGTATTGCTTGTCCTAATTGCGTTGATCATTTATAATTTAGCCACATTTCTTAAGAGTTTTTGTCGCTCGAGTTACTGATGATAATGTATTAGAACGCTTTGAAAGTATGCTTTCAAAGTATGAAAACTCGTAGAATGATTATTTAGTTTTTTTTTCATGTAATTTAAGAAGTTATTCCCGCAATTATCAGTTATAATTACTTAAATTGAAGTATTTATTTTTTGGGTTTTTTCTACCTGATACCCTTGTGTTTCTCAAACTTACTTTTTTTAATGCACACGGTACACTCAAACTAACCATTTTTAATGCATAACTAGTTATTAGGCCCGGGCGATGCCCCGGATTATTAATATTTTCATATCAAAATAGAACATCTAATGTTGCATAGTTCATTGGTTAAAACTTTACTATATTAACTTGAGGTCACGTGGTCAAATCTTGTACGAAACATGTTTCTAATTTTTTAATGTATCTTGAAGACATGGAACGAAACAACTAAAGGGTTAGTGCCACGTGGCGTGTAGACTTACTTTAGCACGCCTTTTAATATATTTGTATAGATGCCTCTATCGCTAATTATACGTCATAATACCGTTCACTTTTTATAATCCAGTGGAACCCTTTTTAATTTAATTTGGTCGCTTTTTAGTTTAACGACTCATCAATTCCGAACCCAAGTGGGTGAAATCCTGGATCCACCACTGGTTAAAATCATTCATAAGATACTATAGGAAATAAAATTTTGTATATAAAAATACTACTTTTTAAACGGGAACTTAAGTAATCTTCTAT
Source organism: Beta lomatogona (assembly GCA_947646795.1). Classification (NCBI taxonomy): domain Eukaryota; kingdom Viridiplantae; phylum Streptophyta; class Magnoliopsida; order Caryophyllales; family Amaranthaceae; genus Beta; species Beta lomatogona. The sequence goes on along the minus strand of CANSNZ010000907.1, from coordinate 50,272 downwards.
TGGAAATTAATTCAAAATACTCAAATTTAATCTATTAGAATGAGCTAAGCTTGGGACAAAGCTAGTGGCCGGTACACTAAATGTATATTTGTATTCATTGATTATTCTGAAACCTTAAAGGGTATAAAATGAGCAAGACGACACAGTGATCAAGAACTCCACAAAATTTCATATGAGTAAAAAAAAAAAAAGATTTAGGTGTATTGCGGGCCTGTGGCTCATGATACACCATAGTATACGGTTGTCGGTAGATAACTACAAGAAAAATCAAATATCGGTCGAATTTTTGCTACAAAATTTTTAGGTTACTTATTCATACAAATCTTACTCATTAGCTCATACTTGTAATAAACATATGAAAACAAATTTAGGCTATATAATCAACACAATTGGTTTTGTTTTGTGCAACTTATTTTAACTTATTTCACAAAAAATAAGTTCATATAAGATAAGATAAGATAAGTTCAGATAAGTCATTATAAGTTGAATAAAACGGACCCTAAAAATTAATAATAGCAAATGCCCAATTAATGGAGAGGCATGCAACTGATGCAAGCTTTGTTATATCAATTCCAATAAGTATTTATCAGTTTCAATGGCTAAAATCAATTTCAGTTCATTTTTATTTAGTTGAACCAAGGTTAAAGTTAAAAAAAAATTAAATCTAACGTCTTGTAAGATAAACTAGTTTTTAGGCCCTATGCCTCGGGTAATCATTATTTTCAGTTAGTAGTAATTTACTTTGAAATTATTATAACACCAAACATTACTTGGTTTAGTGGTTAAGACTTTAATATACAAGTCTGAGGTCATGGGATCAAATCTTACACCATGCATTTTCTAATTTTTTATTGTATGTGGAGTACATGGAGTCAACACTCTAAGGGATAGCGCCACATGGCACAGTTCCTTGTTGAGGAACGCCTTTTAATATATTAGTATAGATTACTATTGGGATTATTTGTATATAGGCAATTATTGTTGTAATTAGGCCTTACTTTGTATTGTTGGGCTACTGTCACATATATTTGTTTCGCCCATTAATGCTTCTTAGTGTTTGTAATATATATGCTGATTAACCTAATCAATAAAGGTCAACACATTATTTCCCTTATATGCAGCTTTACATGGAATCAGGCCAATTAATTGGCGCTTGCTTTTTCTGACCACGATGGCCCGCAGTGAAGCTTCCGGCAAGAATAGTGCGTCCAGTATTGACCCCTATTCTCCTTACTATCTTAGTTCTCATGATGGACCCGGCAATATCATTACCACTGTCGTTTTTCAGGGAGACAACTATGAAGAATGGTCTCGTTCGATTCGTCTCTCTCATGTCCAGGAGGAAGTTTGAATTTCTAGATGGATCCATTGATAAACCCACTGATAAACAAAGCTCCTTGATTGGCGTTGTCTCCAAGCCATGCTCGTGCAATGGCTTCTCAATACTGTTGATATTTCGGTGTGGAAGACTATACCATATTTTGAAGAAGCCAAACCATTGTGGGATGTGTTGAAGCGTAGGTTCGATGTCGGCAACGGACCTCGTAAACAACAATTAAAGGCTGCCTTGGCCTACTGTAAACAGTCGAAGACTATGACCGTGGCCGAATATTTTGGCCTAGTACAACCTCTATGGGATGAACTAGCCACGTATAACCCATTACCTACCTGTAAGTGTGGTCATTGCACATGTAATCTTGGTGAGCAATTTCAAACTCGTGCCGACGAAGATCGTTTTCATGATTTTTTGTATGGTATTAATCCTAAGTTGTACGGTAATGTGAGGTCCAATCTTCTTTCTCAAGACCCATTACCGAGTTTCGATCGCGCTTATCAAGCGCTTCTTCAAGAAGAACGTCTGCAGTCCATGTTGCGTGCCCGTGTCGAACAAGATGCTGTTATGACCTTGGTTGTGAAGTCCCATTCTTCTGCTCACGGTGGACGCCGTAGTGATGATCGCAATAAGAGTGGTTTGGTTTGTACTTACTGTTATCGTATGGACCACGATGAGGACCATTGCTTTACCAAACATGGATATCCCGAGGGGTGGGAGCATCGACCACGTAGCAGCAGTGGCCGCGGTGCTGGTAGTCGTGGTCGCGGGCCAACATCTACGAGCACTTCTGGAGGTGCTAGTCGCAGCAAAGGGGCTGAAGTGCGTGCCACTATTGCCGGCGAGCACGGATGGTGCGGGTAGTGCTTTCTCGAGCACGCAGTGAGGGAGCTCTTCCTGGTATGACTGAAACTCAGTGGCAGCGTCTATTATACATGCTTGGTAATTCCTCCATCAAAGTTAATGATGATCGTTTAAGTGGTAAGTGGTTTGTACATTCGTGGATTATCGACACGGGAGCCTCAAATCATGTAACTGGCAATTATAATTTATTATACAATGTGAATGATACAGAAGAGTGTCCAGTTGGTCTTCCGGATGGTAAGCAAACATGCTCTACCAAGCGTGGTGAGGTGTATTTGGCGTCGGGTTTGATATTGAAAAATGTTCTTTACGTGCCAAAGTTGAATTGCAATTTAATTTCTGTCATCCATCTTGCTGATGATCTAAATTGTGTTATTCACTTCACTAAACATTTGTGTGTTATACAGGACCGACACTTGAGGACCTTGATTGGAGTAGGTGAATGGAGAGACGGACTTTACTACTGTCGCAATGTTCTGAAGATACAAGCTTTGAGTGTGTATGGGGCAACTACTCCAGAGCTATGGCACAGAAGGCTTGGGCATCCTTTTGACAAAGTAGTGCGGTCTCTTCCTTTTGTTAGTAGTTCTAGTCCTATCTTAAATAAAGCTTGTGGTGTGTGTCATGAATCAAAACAGTCTAGAGATAAATTTCCACTTAGTGACAACAAGGCTAATTATTATTTTGAAATGATACATTGTGATCTGTGGGGGCTTTATAATACGCCTTTTTCATGTGGAGCTAGATATTTTATAACACTTGTGGATGACTTTTCCCAAGTTGTGTGGGTTTTTCTTTTGATTAATAAAACAGAAGTATTTGTGGTGTTTATATCTTTCTTTGCTATGCTTGTCCGACAATTTGACGCTAATGTTAAAGTTGTTCGTAGTGATAATGGTACTGCATTTAATTGCATGAAAGACTATTTTGTGGACAATGGTATATTGTTTCAAACCTCTTGTGTTGGTACTCCTCAACAAAATGAGAAAGTTGAGCGAAAACATCGTCATATTTTGAATGTTGCTAGAGCCTTGAGATTTCAGGGGAATTTACCAATTGACTTTTGGGGTGAATGTGCATTAGCTGCAGCATATTTACTTAACCGCACTCCCTCTCCTTTGCTTAGCAATAAAACCCCGTATGAGTTTCTTTATGGTCATCCACCTACTTTTGCTGAATTACGTGTGTTTGGGTGTCTATGTTATGCTCACAATCAAAAGGCTAAAGGAGATAAGTTTATGAGTCGGAGTCGAAAATGTGTTTTTTGTAGGCTACCCTCATGGAAAGAAGGGTTGAAAACTTTATGATTTAGATTCGGGAGTTTATTTTGTGTCTCGCGATGTGAAATTTTATGAGAATGAGTTCCCCTATGCCACTTTGGACACTATCCCCTCTAGTGTAGACATCACTTTCGCTCCCTGTCATTACTCTGTCTTTCGAGGATGATATGTTGTGTGAATATATAGATGTTGCTAATGTTGAGGAAATGCAAGGTAGTTTAGTTGGTGATGGTAATGGTGAGGTTGTGGCTGGTGTTGCGGGTCATATGGAGGAGGAGGCTGTGGCCACTTCTAATGTTGGTGTTGCGAGTACTTTGGAGGAGGAGGTTGTGGCCACTCCTAATGCTGGTGTTGCGAGTACTTTGGAGGAGGAGGCCGTGGCCACTCCTACTGATGTTATTGGTGGTGACAAAGGACGAGGAAAGAGTCAAAAGTTTCCATCGACAAAGTTGCGTGATTTTGTTACTAATACTGTGCGAAAAGTGAGTCCGTCTCCCATTCCTGAGTCATCTGCTTCCTCTCACTCCTTAGGTAATCCTTATCCTATAGCACACTTTGTGAATTGTAACCAATTTTCTATGGGACACGGAAATTTTCTTGCAGCTGTTTCCACAGGTACAGAGCCTTGTTCTTTGAAGGAAGCTATGAAAGACCCAGGATGGCGTGCTGCTATGCAGAAAGAGATTCAAGCTTTGGAGGATAATGGTACTTTGAGTATGGAAACTCTCCCTCCCGGTAAGAAGGCTCTTGGTAGTAGATGGGTCTACAAAGTGAAATATAATTCTGATGGTAGCATAGAGCGTTTGAAGGCTCGCTTAGTGGTATTTGGCAATCATCAGGTTGCTGGCATTGATTATACAGATACTTTCGCACCTGTGGCTAAAATGACTATTGTTCGTGCCTTTTTAGCCGTCGCTGCAGTGAAGAATTAGGAGCTACATCAGATGGATGTCCATAACGCTTTGTTACATGGGGACTTGTCAGAATAGGTGTATATGAGAGTACCTCCGGTTTTCAAGGTGCTAAGCCCAATCAGATTTGTCGATTGTAGAAATCTCTCTATGGCTTGAAGCGAAGCACCGAGGTGTTGGCTTGCCAAGTTGGCAAACTCTTTACGATGGTATGGTTTTCGCCACTCCTATTCCGATTATTCATTGTTTACTCTTCGCCAGGGTAATGTTTAGATCAATGTAATTGTCTATGTTGATGATTTAATTCTTTCTGGGAATGATTCCGCTGCTTTATCTGCTTTTAAGAAGTATCTTAGTTCTTATTTCCATATGAAAGATCTTGGTGTATTGAAATAGTTTTTGGACATTGAAGTAGATCGAAATCAGGAAGGTATTTACCTTTGCCGGTGCAAGTACATCCTTGACATCATCTCCGAAATCGGCTTACTTGGTGCGAAGCCGCCTAGTTTTCCCATGGAACAACATCATCAGTTGGCTCGATCCACGAGTCCTTTGTTCCCAAACGTTGAGCAATATAGGCGGTTGGTTGGTCGTCTTATTTATTTAGCTTTTACACGGCCTGACTTGGCCTATTCTGTGCATATTTTGTCTCAGTTCCTGCATGAGCCTCGTCGTGATCATTGGGATGCGGCTGTGCGAGTGGTGCGCTATTTGAAGGCGTGCCCGGGTCAAGGTATTCTTCTTCGTTCAGATTGTGGATTTGCAATTATCCGGTTGGTGTGATTCGGATTGGGCTAGTTGTCTGCGCACTCGACGATCATTATCTCGGTTGGTTAGTTTTTCTTGGTCGTTCTCCAATTTCTTGGAAGACCAAGAATCACGTCACAGTCTCACGTTCTTCGGCTGAGTATCGCTCCATGGCCGCGGTTACTTGTGAGTTAAAATGGCTAAAAGGTTTGTTGCTTAGTTTGGGTGTGGATCATCCCCGAGCTATGAGCTTATACTATGATAGTCAGTCAGCCTTATATTTGGCTCAAAATCCCGTTTTTCATGAACGCACAAAACATATAGAGGTGGATTGCCACTTTTTGCGTGATGCTGTGCTTGATGGTACCATTTGTCCTTCTCGTGTCCCACAAATGAGCAGTTGGCGGACATTTTTACCAAAGCTTTAGGGAAATGTCAATTTGATTACCTTCTTCGCAAGTTGGGCATTTGTGACTTGCATGCTTCAACTTGAGGGGGGGGGGTATTGGGATTATTTGTATATAGGCTATTATTGTTGTAATTAGGCCTTACTTTGTATTGTTGGGCTACTGTCACATATATTTGTTTAGCCCATTAATGCTTCTTAGTGTTTGTAATATATATGCCGATTAACCTAATCAATAAAGGTCAACACATTATTTCTCTTATATGCAGCTTTACAATTACACAAATTGGACCAAGCCATTGTTCTATGTTCATTATATTAGAAATTGACGAGAGAAATGTGAAGACTTGATTTAGAAAAGGGTTAACTCTAGCAATATAGGAGAGTTTGAATAACTTTTAAGGAGGCGTAGCAATTTGATCCAAACAAGGTTATAATAATAAATTCAGGAACTTGCAAACTTTGGAAAAAGTCCTTTTAGAACAATGAAAAGAATTGGTACTTCATTAACACACAAAAGACTCACATCTTCTATAAATCTATCCACTTCCAGTGCCCTTTTCTTTCTCTTTTTCTCTCATAAATACTAATTCTTTGATATAGAGATAATAGAAAACACAACAATGGGGTATGTAGTGGTGATTTCTCTGCCATTATTGATAATCATATGCGTACTAGTGGGAGTTTGTTGCTACTACGTGGCAAAGAAAAAGGGAAGACAAGAAGCTCATTCACAGATCACCGGAACCCCGTCGCCTCTCGTGGCTCCTCCTCCTCCTGTCTCCAAGCCAGCTGACTCTTATGTTTGAATGTACACCATTTCTTGTGTTTCTTTCATTTTTGAAATTGTAGAGTTTGCATTGATCTTGTCATTTTTTTCTTTAGTGTGTGATATATGTTGTGTGTTTTTCCATACCATATGACGATGGAGAAATTGTAATTTGCAGGTTTGTCAACGTACAATTTTGTGCATTAATATGAATATAAGTATAATTGTATATTTGTAAAAAAGAAAAATAAGTTGATTGCGTGAAAATATATATTAAAAGATAAATATGACGATATAACGATATTTTTAAGTTGAATATCTAAATAGCGTCAAACGCAAAAGAGTAGTTGTAAAGAAAACAGAGGAAGTATGAATTATAAAGTATAAAGTTTTTTTTTTTGTTGGTTGGGGGTGGTTCTGTATAAATCATAGACATGTTATATGACATTGATCAATTTTTTTTTTTTTTTTGCTTTTTTGATGGAATAAAAATATAAAGTTGATTGATTGTTTTATGATGAAGATGAGATAAATGTGGATTTCAATTTGACATAGGTATAAATTTTTTTGTTCCCATTTTTTTTTGTTACAAAATCAAATTCTTCATTGTTGTGGTGGATAACTTTATGTAACAAGTACAATATGAACTCGTAAAATTAGTTCTAATTAGTACAAATCAAAACAATTTTAATATGTATATGTCAGTTTCAATCAAAAAAATGTATAGTTTTTTTTGGCAACGAAGAGGAAAATTAGGGAACCTAACACGTCCTTGGGGACGAGAAAAAAATATGTATAGTAAAATTCAAACTTTAATATAGGAGCTCATGAAATATAATTAGATAAAAGGGATCGAGGGGGTCTTACTTTCATCAAAGGACCTTCAAAGCTTTATTGAAGAAGTATGGTGTCACTCAGAGCATGTACAATGGGGTTTTCTAACTAGCTCTTCAAGTAGAGAGAAAACGGAGAGCTATCTTTTACCTAGCAATATAATGGGGTTCTTTGTTGTATCTTGAGTGTATCTCCATAGAGACACTTTGCAAAGTATCTCTTGGAGGAGATACCATTTGAGATAAAAGAGAAATGGCTCTCCAATGTGTGAGGCCAAAAAACCTAAGCATTAATTTCAACGTGAAATATGGAACTAGACCTTCATAAATTTGTCATTTGCTCCAACCAATCATATGACGACACATGGTACACACTAATGCAATTTCTAAAGTTTTATTTTCTTCTTGCAACAATTTAATGATCTCTTTTTAAAATAAAAAAAAAACTGATAATAATTTAGTTCCCAACAACTATAATTTTTCTTTATCTATAATATGAGCCCAATATTGGAAATTAATCATACACAATCTACTATCTTTTTAATATCCCATCAATCTTTACAATTTTTTAAGTGTTTAGGAAAAAAGAATGAACACAAACTCAATCCCAATTTTTTATAATGTTTTTCATATCCCATTAATTTTTCATTTCATGCCATTTATATCAATTAAATATTAGCATTCAAAAATTATATTTTTTTAAAAAATAATTTCTACATTACATAAATTATGAAAAAGATTATAATTTTGGTAACTATATTTGATTTACATGAATAACTTATATAACTTTGATCATAATATGAGATGAGTTTCATTTATTGACATGGGGACCCCCAAATAGTGAAAAGTTGGATGGAGAGCTCTTTAAAGAGCTTTATTATTGTTGGGTGTTTTTAAATAGACTTCTTGAGAGTAGCTTGAAGAGAAAGAAGAGTGGAGAGCTAGTTGGAGAGCCATGTACCATTATACAGGCTTTGAGGTTGGTTTGGCTTATCATCCTCAAACTAGTGAACAAGTTGAAGTTTTCAGTCGTCAGATCAAATAAGTCAAAGAAGGATTGATCACTAAAGTTGGATCACACTTTGTAGCCACTGCGAACTGCTATAAGACACCGTTAGGAACAACTCCGCATTGGTTGGTGTATGGCAAAGCTTGTCATTTACCAGTATAAATGGAATACCTCTCAACTCGGGAAGTTAAATAAATCAATATGCATTTAGAGGCAGCAGGTGAGGCGAGACTTCTTCACTTAAATGTGTTGGATGAGCTTCAACTAGAAGCTTACGAGAATCACAAGCTTTACAAGGAATAGACGAAGAAGGTTCATGACAAGATGATTGAGACGCGTGAATTTCATGTTAGCGACAAGGTCTTATTGTACAATTCTAGACTAAGGCTTTTCCATGGAAAGCATAAGTCAAGGCGGTCTTGGCCTTTTGATGTCACCAATGTGAAGGCACATGGAGCCATTGAATTGGCTAATGGAGAGGGGACGAAGTTCAAATTGAATGGTCAGCGTCTGAAGCTATAACACGGGGCACTTTCACAGGTCAAGTAGAGTTTATCTACATCCAAACTTCCCTAGTTTGAAATCTAAGGTACTATGGTCGTGCAGAAGCTTTCTAAACCAGCGCTTTGTGGGGGGAGTCAACCTGTTTTTCTTTTATTTTCAGCAGTTTTGATTCATTTTTTAGAGAGGTGAGAGAGTAACTGATTGTTGGACAAGTATTAGTGTGTGCAGGGAGTCAACATCACTAAGTGAAAAAAATTTGACGCAGAAAAAGAGCAAAAAAAGTCACCCGGGATGACATTCTCGCCTGACCAGGCGTGTAAGTGATTTTTGATGAAGTTGAAAGGTTGGGAAAAAATGTAAAGTCATGGTTGCTCGACCGGTGGACCGGGCGATTTCTTTTCGCCTGACCAGGCGCGTGTGCTATTCAAGGCATCCAAAAAAGTTCAAAAAAAATTTGTGAAATTTATTTTTCCCGGTTGATCGGGCGGATCCGCTTGACCGAGACGAATTTATTTCGCCCCACGGAGCCGTTTCGCCTGACCGAGCAAAGGTCTGTTTTACTGAATTTTAAGCCGGATCCACTTCTGAAGCCTTACCCTTTTTCCTACTGTTTTTCTTTCTTTTCACTCCCTTTCATCTTCCTCAACTCTCCATTCTCTCAAACTCTCTCCCTCTCTCTCTCCTCAAACCTCCATAGCCGCACCTCCTAACTACCTCTCATAAATCTCATCTTCTCCACTCATATTACTCTATCTTCCATAGATTTTCCTGCACCTTTTCTCCATCTTTACTAACCTTACCTCCTCACAAAAGCTCAACCTTTCCGCAATTTTTGAAGACACTCATGGCTCTAAGACCTAGCAAGCGAAGGAAAGTGCAAGAAAGGGGTGAATCAAGCTCTAAATTCTTCTGGATCCGCACTATTTACTGGTAACACTACTACAAAAATGCTAAATTGCGTCCCGTGATTTGCCTCGAACATTCATGGGATCGACGCAGTTGTTCAGGCACAAATCATTTGCGTCGGTTTCATGGAAAATACGACGCAATTTTTTAACAATTTGCGTTGGCTATATAGGGACATCCGACGGAAACTTTAAAAAATTTGCGTCGGTTATATAAGGATCTCCGACGCAAATTATTACGGGAGAATGATTTACATCGATTAATGGCTTGCAAACGACACAAATTATAAGGGAAAAAAGCTTGTTTCATTAAAACAATTTGCGTCGGATGGGCTTGGTTAACCGACACAAATTGTAATAATGAAACCCTAAAATGGGACACAATAAAAACCCATACTCCTTCTCTCCTTAGCTTCATAGCTGCATCTTTTCTTCTTCCCCAAACTCTCTATCCCTTTCACAACCCACATCTCATTCTCTCTCAACTTCGATTTTCCTTCTTCAACATCCACGCTTCAGCTCTACTTTCTCTCTCCTCCCTTCACTTCGACAATCTCTCTCTAGACACTCGTTCCTATCTCCCTAACCTCTATTGTCGACCCCGGAACCCTAGCTCCAATTTTATTTTCTCTTCCTCCAAAATCGACGCCAGTAGAGGCCTCCACCGAATGTCGACCTTTACCTCTCTCCACCTATTCCTCCATGTAGACGTGTTTTTCTTTTGCATACGCGGTGTGAGCGCGTATTTGACTACCCCATTGTAAAGATTTTATTGATAATGAAGTCGCCAACAAGTCTTTAAAGGAAGACTCATAAGCCTAATTGGATATTGGAAAATCGTAGGGACAAATTAAGGACTAATCTAATGTAGATTTCCCCGTCATGACTTCATAGATGGTCATGAACCATAGATTGAGTTCGGAGGTAAGGGTATGAACACGATCAAAATGAACCACATTCGCCCATTGTTAGCCTCTACTAAATATCGATTCACACCAATTTTTATGCAATAGAATAACCAAATAATGTTTTCATGCACCCCTAAAAATAATTTAGTCTAGGTTGGTTCGGGAAACACATAAAAGACTATTTTTTATTGATATGTTATTATGCAATCAAATTACAGGGAACCTAGCAGGTTGTCCAAATTATCTGATTAATGTTAGAACAGTTCTCTAGGTCTTGATTAGCAAAAATAACACGTGGGTGATAAAAGATTATGCATAGAACAATCAAGCAAGCATGCAATAGTATATGAAAATAAATAGAATAGAGAAATAAAAGGTTAGAATATACAAAAGAGCAATTTTTATATTAAAGATCTACATCATGAAGGAAATCGTTAGTAATATAAAAATAATAAATTGATTCAAGGACCCTTAGGATAATACCGTGGCTTGGGTCTGAAAAATTGACAACCTTTGGGACGAGCAATCGTGAAGCCTGAAAATTTGAACGTCTATGTAAATTTGAAAAGTATGAGAGTTGGTAGAGAGATTTCGTAAGGTATTCGTAATGTAAAAGTCTAATGTTAAGTGTGGAAAAATCGTTTTTTAATTCGGAAGATCGAAGCCTATTTATAGGGAAAACGGAACTGCGCTTCACCCGCCAGCTCCGCCAGGCGCAGAAGGCTGTGTGACGCACAAACACACATATCAGGCACATTGGTGCGCCTGACGCAGCATGACTAATTATCAGTTTCCACGTGGCACACGATTTAAAAAAGATAAAATTGACAGCATGTGCATCGCACAGAGAAGTGTGCTCGGCGCACGACTTTGTGTGACACACAGGTCTAAGTGGCGGACATGTGTGCTTGGCGCAAGGCCATGCACTCGGCGCACGTTGGTGCGCTCAGTGCACCGCCTTGCTTTTGACAGCTTTTTCCTTAAAGCACGTTTTAACAAATTTCTTTTATCTTTTAACTCCGTAAATCTAATTTTACTGGATAAAATCCGGTTTTAACTAATAAATAATATCTTTGAAAATATTTATTTTATTTAAAATAAAACAATTAATTATCAATGAATAATTAATTGGGCTTTTCAAAGGATTGGGCTCAAAATATTAATAATTATCATTAATAATTAATTGGGCTTTAAAATAGGACTTTAACACATTTCGAAATAGTTTTGGGATAGCTCTTCGGGACTGGTCTGCCCTTATGTCGGACCAATTAAGACCGTGGTATGATTCATCATCAGATCCTTAAATGGAGAGACACGATTATGTGTCTACAGAAGCCACCACTTTGACTGAGGTTCAGGAAACCGATAGTCAAAGTATGTGGTGTCGGGACGGAGAACGATTCTAAAAGCTCTGCAGCTTAGAACTGATCTATATACGCCGGTCTCTGCAAAACAAAGTTAGTATGCAGGACAATGCAAGTAATCAGATTACCTGCAGAGAAAGATGTTAGCAGAGAGGTGCAAACAACTCACATAAATTACATATTGATGCAAAAATGCAAACTTAGACTCTATAAGGATGCATGAGACGCTATGCAAGGACCAGGGTCATGCAAAGCTAAGGAAGATGACACGTCATGCAAAGTCAGGGTTATGCAAAACAAGGATGTATGAAATGCAATGCAAGGTCAGGGTTTTGCAAGGCTAGGAGATCTGGATATTTAGAATGAGATAGAATGATTAGAAATAGATTGAATGATTTTCGAAAACTGTTTTTAGTAAATAACCGGGGTCCGTAAACAAGGTCAACATATTACAACTTTTCGGGAGTTTGATTTGATTTGGAGGAACCACCACATATATAGGAAACCCCCACTTTGGGTAAGCTTGCCTTGAATTAGGCATTCTGAGTCTTGATTGAAATGTAGTTGATCTGTCTTGAGTATTCGGAGTTCTTTGCTGGGGATTCTTCTTTGGGGAGTCGACACAGGCAAAGTCAAAGATTGCCAGAAACCATGTTATTGTCGGAGAGTCCTTCAAGGACAAGGATAGCTTGGATTGGAAAATAAAAAAAGTTTAAATTTGTGACTCATATATAGATAGGTGGGAAAGGCTTTAATGAGGCTAGGTTCAGACTCCAGTCTATATGGGGATCTAAAAAGAGTATGCTCCTGAATTCTAGAAAGTCAAATCATTAAGCCTTGATTAATTTATTTTATTGAAGCGGTCGGACCTCAAGATGAGGGTTCCTACATATCCTTGCGGAATCAAATCATTCATAGTTCTGGATCTGATTGATTTTTTTTTTGTGCCCTAACTTTTGCCTAGGCCGCCTTTTCGGATTTTCGACCTAGCGGGCTTGGACATACCTTGAAGAAGGAGTTAGGGTTGATGAAAGGTTGAAATGTTTAAGGCTTGAGGTTTAGATGAAGGGTGAATTGGTTGGGATATGGTAAGGATCATGGATTTAGATTATATGGGTTTTAAAGGTTTAATGGATTGAAGGATTTGAATGAGGGATAGAATTTGTGTGCAACCCACCTAGCTTGACTTTTTATTTCTTTGCCTCTGGCTCTTTCTTTTTTGTATTTTTTTCTTTTTGCCCTGTGCATTTTCTTTTGCTTTTGCTTGTTTTTCGCACTTTGATCTTTTTCACCTTTTTTTGCCTGACATTGATTTTTTTTTTTTAAATTATTTGTAGTGAGGCTTTCGCACAAGTTTTTATTTATGGTTTTCGGTATTGGAAGGCTTGAAAGTTATTTGTGGAGCTTTGATTTTGATGGGATTATTTGGCTAATGGTGATGATGGTTTATGGATGATGGAGGGAAGAGGGGAATAACTCTTAATCCAAAGTATGTCCACTTTTTATTTTTATTTTTTCTTTTCAAATTTTTTTAATTAATTAATCAAATTCATTAGGTGATTTAAGTTTCATCATTGAATTAGCAGCATAAGAAATGATGGAAGGCCTATAAAAAGAAAATGCGATTACTTTATTAATTAGAAATAAATGAAACAAGGCCGATTAGAAATAAATTCCTAAACGACATAGACTCGACAGGAAAGGAAATGAAGAAGCTAGGGGAGAGACTCTCCGAACTCAACCTAGAAAACTAGCATTAAAAGTCTAAGCCCTCTGCACTGTTGAAACGATGCCCAAGGGATTCCTGTTGTTGTTGGCTTTTGCTGCAGGCGGAATTGGAAGTCTGCCATCATCAACCATATCCTGTAGAGCATTATTTAAGGCCCAAGACACAGATATTAGGTGTCCATTCCCTCGGTGGTACTTGCAATAGGCATTAAGGTTACACTTCGTGGGCCTGTTTTCGGGTGCAGGGTCTGGAGTAGGACTGATAGGCTGTATTGCTCCTTTTTGGTGAAGCATATTGAAAGCTTCTTTTAAAGTCATGCCCAATGGAGCGAAGGTCCTTTGAGACCTTTGATAACCTCCGTTTTCAGTAGCTAGGGCGTTGACATCATTACCTTTGGAGCTGGAAGGGTTATTGTTACTCTTCTTGAAAGAGTTGTTGTTATTGGAACCCTTGTTCTTATTTGCTTGCACCTCTTCTTTGATCAGTAGGCCTACTTTATAGAGATTCGTGAAAGACTCTATGGGTTGGAATTTGATGTGTTCTTCAATTCGTACTTGGACTGGAGATTACGGATCACCATTTGGACTTGGTCCTCTTCAAATGGCCTAGTAGTCATTTGTGCGGCCTTTCCCCTCCATCGGTTAACGGAGGTGATACAATCTTCGTTGGAATTCTATTTGGTTAATTCCAACTCACGAAGACCAATAGGAAGTTGCGTAATGTATACGTACTATTTGTGGAACTCTTCTTTGATGTAATCCCAGTCATTCAGCTTGGTCTTATTCAGGGATCTGAACCACTTGGATGGATGTGCATCCACGGTCAAGGGAAAGACATAAGCCAACTGGTCCTTGCTCATGCCTTTGAGAGCCAAAGAAATGGAGAAACTCTCAAATGATCATCTAGGTGTTCGACCCCCTTGAATTTTGGGAGGTCACCCAATGCTAACCTTTTAGAAAACTTTTCCATCAGTTCAGGATCAATGGTGTCATGACCATGAGCCTGACTCTCGAGCGCAGGAATTGACTGGATCAATTGCTCGAGTTTTTCAAACCTCAAATTCGTCTTGGACTTGAGGGTATATGGTGAATTTTTGAAACATTGAGGGTATATGGTGAATTTCTTGATTTGTCAGGGGTATATGGTGAAATAACCGTAAAACAACTAATTATCAACGAATAATTAATTGGGCTTTTCAAAGGATTGGGTTCAAGATATTATTAATTATCATGAATAATTAGTTGGGATTTAAAATAGGACTTTAACACATTTCGAAATAGTTTTGGGATAGCTCTTCGGACTACTCTGCCCTTAGGTCGGACCAATAAAGACCGCGCTATGTTTCATCATTGGATCCTTAAATGGGGGAGACACGATTATGTGTCTACACTCCGTCATCGCCACCTACTTACGAAACCCCATTGTCACCTGTCCGAGAAGAGGAACCAGTTGCGACAGAGAAAAGGGAAGAGATCCGGAGATGAGAGACCGAGACTGAGAGCGAGAGAGGTTAGGCACTAGCCGTTTTTCACTGGCGAACTTCTGAGATTTTGTCAGATATAGATATTGAGACATGGAATTTGCGAGAATTTTGCCGGCGGTTTCTGGTTGTTTGGGGGATTTTCTTGTTTTTATTCTTGGTCCATGTAAGTCTTTAAATTTGAATAATTATATCTAAACTTTAGGATTTTTAAATTTTTTATCTCATAACTCGAAACTAGGGTTAGCAAATTGGGGGGGTTTTGTCTTCGGAAATTACATCTAAAGTTGAATAACCTCCTAATTCTGAGTTATTGACGTGATTTACAAGAAAAGATTGAAACAAAATTGGTGTTAACTGGTGTAAATTGATTATGTAATCTTATTTTACTCATTTATTGCTCTCCTATTCTTTCTAGACATGAATGTTTTAGTTTTCAATTGTTTTAGGATGTATCTTTACTAGTTGTACAATTTGTTTAAGTTTTTCATTTGCTTAACACAAGTGATTTCATTCTACTTTGGTTATTTCATTTTAGTTTGTACAATTGTTTAAATTTTTTTCAGTTTAGATTTTCATTGTTCATGGTTACTAATTACTGAACGATTGTAGAGAATAAGAAATCATAGTCTGGAATCTAAATGGTGGTAGAATTGTTTCTGAATATGTTGCAACTTCTAAAATGGTGATGGACCTTTTTCTTGTTTTGTTAAAAGCAATTTGCATCGGATGGGGCAAGATGGCCCAACACAAATCACTCATTCCAAGTCAGCTTTAATGAATCATTTTAAGACCATTTGTAACACCCCGTAATTTTCACCCTTTATTTTTGGTGTTAGTTTATTTTAAAATGATATTCTTTTCGTAAAAAATAAATAATTTATTATTTTCTCTAGATCAATGATTTTTATTCTTTATAATTTGGGAGCCGAATTATTATTTTATTATATGGTGTGTTAGTGTGTGCATTATATTTATATTTATAATATAATTTATTAGAATTATTTTTATTATTAAGTATGTTCAAAGTTTAGGCGCGATTTAGGAATTAACCGTTTTATCGCGTATCGGGCTTTCGGAGCATGGATCGTTGTTGAATTTGGGCCGGAAGTTTTGTGTGGGTGTTGGGCTTGGGGCAGCCGGCCAAGTGGAAGAAATAGGGGAGCCCTCTTCTTTCTTTTCTTTTTATTTTTCCCTTGTGACTCTTTGTTGCTTTGTAACCCCCATAACCCCCCAATTATTCTCCTTCATTAAAACCCTTTATTTCAACCATTAAACATCCATAAAATTCTGATTTTTATTCAAAGAAGTTCAGCCTCATTTGCATTTATCACCCACCGTTTTTCAAGAAAAGGAAGAGAGAAAAGGAAGAGCAAAAGAATAGAAAGTTCAACCCGATTTTTCCTGTCGCACCTTCACGAAAATAACCGTAGCCGGAGATCTAACCGTTAGATCGTCTTAAAATTTGGATACAACATTTATAACGTCTTGTTCTACATTCTGACCGGAGCGATTTAGAATCTGAGCTTTTGATCATCGGGAATCATGGTCGTAACAGAGCAGTACGAAACAAGAGTTTTCAACGTTCAAGAAGGAATGCCTAGTGTCTTGTTGCTACAATTCTCGTTCGTTATGCCTTGGGGTTAGAAGAGGATTTGGATTGCATGCTTAACTCGTGATTGTCTCTTTAGACTCAGCTCTCCTCCCGACGATCCAGGTAACTAGTTGTTATCCTAGAACCATAGTGATTAGGGTATTATTCGGTATTAGATTAATATGTTAGGAATTATCTAAAATACTTTTTGAATGAGATTTTTGATGAAATTTGACATGAACATACGTGAGACATGATATGTGAATACTGTGTAGAGAAAAATAATTTTCGCATGATTTTTAATATTTATTTGATTTAATTAGTATTTTGTGCGTTTTTGGCTAAATTTCGTAATAATTATTGAACGACTGTTAAAATTGATGAAATCATTTTTCTTAGATCATGTTACATGCATATAATGTATTCCATGCCTTAGAATAATTTTTATCTACTGTTTACTGTTTTAATTAATTGATATATCTGTTTTTGTAAATTCTGTTCAGTCAGTATATAATTCATGAAAATTATTTATAGTGGCAGAAAAATTATTTTATTTGGATAATATGTATTTCCGTGAGTTTTTACATGTTATGTGAATTTTTGGTAATTTTTGGGCATCTGTTTATATTTTTAATTATTATAATGGCTTATTTGAGGAATCTGTATATTAACTGTTAAAAATACTTTTGGAGTCCGAAAATTATAAATAAAAATTGTACCATGTCAGTAGAGCTATTAGGGTTATATGATAATTTTGGTGTGATTTTTCTGCTCGAATTTGTAGGTTTCATAATTATTATGGTGTTTTTGTAATGAAATTGAGGACACACTATTAAATTGTTTGAGGGCTTGTAAATCAGATATAATTTATAATTTAATATATTCTGGGTTGCTGATTTTCAGTAGTATACAGTATGCATCATTTGAGTAACCACATGTTTAGGTTTGATTTATGGAATAAAATGATTTAATTGTTATTACTCTTTTAATGAATATGATTTAGAGTTAATTGGTGATGTATTTTGATTGAAGTGTGGTTGCTGTAAAAATTAGTATAATATCATTGATGATGTTTAGAGATGATTAAGTTTTATTGTGGGAGATATTTGTTGAAAATTTGTAAGTGATTTATTTTGAGGATTTTTGAATAATTACTTTTGATGAATTATGGGTATAAGGCCGGGTGGCATCCCTTTTGACGAATATTTTTGAAATGAATGAGACTTTGATGATATTTATGATTTTATTTTGAGATAAGAACATCCGGTGGGATAGATGTAGTCCCCAGGTGAAGAACATGCCAACCACCTTGGTTTGCGAACTAGGGGTAAGCCCTGGGTTAATTGTTGTCGTCCGAGAGGTCGTGGGAGTTCTCGTGTTCTACCCTCGCATCGGGAGTTTGGCCATTCTTAGACACAAGGCGGTGGGGAACGTAAGCCCATAGACCGACCTGGAGATTGCGATCTGACAAACCTTAGGAAGTGATTTGCGAATCACTAGCGTTCGGTTTCTGTCTCAGACACTTGTTTTACCTATACTTTTATTTTTCTAAAAGTACTCTTGAGATGATTTATTTATTTTTTATCCAACTCACTTGCTATTTATTATTCATTTGCGTTATTTGTGAGTTATATGGAAGTGGATGCATATTGTAGTTAACTTGACTTAATTATTTCCTTTCTTATTAATCTATGTCTGAATCGTGCTTTGATTGCTTTTGTTCTGGGAGAACTGCTAGTTACTCCCCACTGATTGTGGATATTTGTTGTATATTTTGCAGGTTTTGTTGATGGGGATTTTCTTTGATTTTGGGCTCGGGTTGAGATGCGAGAAATAAACTATTAGGGGTTTTAGTTCTAGACTTCTCTTTAGTTTGAGATAGTTTTCTCATTTTTATCTAAGTAATTAATTTACTTATAGTATTTACTTATGTTTGTTTTTATCACTTAGTTATTTAAACACTATTCTTGTAGTAGTGACATTCCCAGAAGACGATGTTTCCGCCATCGTCCTATTAAATATATTATTATTTCTTTCTTTTCGGTCTTTGAAATTCTGGGGTGTTACACCATTTGTGTCGGGTAGGGTAACTAAACCGATGCAAATAGCACTAAATTTGTGTCGAACACCAAACCTACGTAGATCACATCTTTGCAATTTGCGTTGAAAGCTGTAGCGTCGGACCCGAAACCGACGAAAATAGGAGTTTGGGAACTGACACAAATTGCTATTTCTCCACTAGTGTAATTTTTAAGGATTTGGCTAAAAAAGGGAAGTTTAGAAAACTTAAATATCATACTATTTCCTCTACCCAATTTCTAGATTCTAACTGTTTGCATGCTTTTAGTATATATGGTCAAACTAAAAATTTGTTTGCAAAATTGGAAATGGGCAACTAGCTGCAATATTTGGCTTGACTGTTTCTGATGAGACCGAGCGCATCCCCATGTTAGTATTGCAACCCTTTGCGAGGCATTCACTAGAGATTATGAGTGTAGTACTCAGCATATGACTGTCGATCACTTGCAATTCCCTAGTCTTTCGCTACTTGCATCGATTCCTAGGTTGGACCTTTTTTTTGGCTTGTCCCCATGCCCGCCAAAAGCATCGGGGAGATCTTACCGATGGACAACTACATTTTCCCCGAGCTTGAATATTCTTTGTGTCTCCGTTCCCTTTTCGTGTCCCAACTTAAGAGGACTACCACATCACTCCCTATCATCTTTGAGAATGGGCGCCTCCACTGGGGCAACCCATTATTTTGGGCGGCCTTATTACCGCTATTGCGGTTCACTTTGGATATGTTCAGGATATAAATAATGCAAGTGTTTGGTCAAGCTGAAATTTCCTTAGATTAATCTTAACAAAGCCAAGTGGATAATCGTCCGGTCATCGAACAAGTTTCGTTGGGCGATTACTAAGGAGTCTATCCTTGTTCCTGACCCTGCTCAAACCCGCCTCATTCCTAGTGTTGGGTCTTACCTTCTTCCTATGCGCGACCAAGACTGCATTGTTCAGTAACACCCCTCCGCACATACCATTGGCAACCAGCTGGGGAGGGTTCCTCTTCTTCTACACCCATTAACCATGATGGTGGTTCTTAACCGCCTCGAGTAGGGGCAAAGACGCACTCACCTTACAAATGGGACGCCTTGAGCTTGGTCAGGCTACCATCAAGACTGACCTCGTTGGATACATGGTTGACCACCATTGAATTAATCCGACATGCACTATGCCTTATACCCTATCTACCATGAATATTTTCAGCAGGACTTATTGCTCATGATGCCACCCATCCTTCTTGGTACACACCAGAGGTACATGATCCTTCTTATCCTAGTGGTGTGCCCCACTTTGGGGGTACTGCTAGCTATATTCCTTCTATTGATGATGTTGGTGGTAGCACATGGGGTTTTACTGCCGATGAGTCCAGTGACGTTGCTAATGAGTGAGTTCTTCCCTAACCTCTCACTGCAATGAAGCCATTGTTAATTTAACTTGGGGGAAGGATCTCTGTAAGTACACATCTCTCTATTTACTACTTTCTTAGTATATGTTAGTGTAGTTTATTGATTTCCTAGATTAGTTCATTGCTTTTGGAAAAAAAACAAAAAAATAAGATCTTAACATGAGCATTTGAGTTGCATGATTGTTTCCCTGTGCCCCACTATCTTGATTATTGTTTTGACTCTTAATCTATGATAGTTGGCATAAGGATTCATTAGTATTGATTTGATATACAATTTCCTATGACCCCTGATTTTGTAATATTTGTGGCACTTGCATTGATTGTGGAACTAATTAAGTTGTTTAGACTGTGAGATTATTTGAATCATGGATGCCTATCTTTCACCCAGTCTTCCTTGTTTGTTGTGTGATTAGTTCCTAGATTGTGATATGGATCTTGGTTTTGATCCTGTACTCTTTGAAATTTGATGTGCATATATTTTGCCATGATTAAGGCGTTCATTTCATAATTTCTAGCTACAAAGTTGTGATTGATTACATTATTCCATCTCTAGCCCCACTGAGCCTTTCTAACTGTTTATGATTACTAACCTTCATTATAAGCCTTTATCCTTATTTGATTATTGTCCCAAGCTCAGCTTAGGTTGGGGGACCGGAGCATTAGTAGAGTAGTTGGTTTTTTGATAGCTATTTATGCTTTGATGTGTGATAGTTGGAGTTAGATTATGATGAGATTATGATAGACTTGATACTTCATAATTGAAAAAAAAAAGAAAAAGAAGAAGAGAAATTCATAAAAAACAAAGCAAGAAAAAAAAGGGAAAGAAAAGAAACAAAAGGGTTGAAAAAGGAATAAAGTGAAGATTTGAAAACAAAAAAAAGAATTCAGAGAAAGTGAAAATGGTGCTTGATTTGTTGTGAGTGATATTTTTGGAAATATTGATAGTTGGAGTTATGAGCGCCTCATTGGCCTACTTTTGCTAGTTTATGATCCTCCATGTTTGGTTTATCCACCACATTCCCAAATTATTTTCATACCCTTAGCCTCAACCCCATTACAAACTATAAAGTCCTCATGATCTTTAATTTATGTGTTGCATAATTGGATTAAAAGATAGTCAAGAGGTCAAAAGCAAAGAGTAAGTGTCATTCTTGAGTCGACTGAACTAGGTTGAGTGACATGTATGACCTTCTAAACACATGAGAGTCGTGAGTTGGAATCGGAGAGCGATCGGGCACATCTTTTGCCTGCCACAAAATGAGAGGAGTGTCTTCTTGGTAAGCAGCATCTTAGTATCTGCATAACATGTGTAGTGGCCTCGCCTGTTTGTTTTTCTCATCGATTGGTTGTTGGGTTGATGTGATTGATTGATGATGATGCATGCCTTCTTGATCAATTTTGAGTCCACTAATACTTTTGAACTGAATTTTCTATTTCTCTGGGGTGAAACATTTACATGTTGTAACTCATTTGCATTGGTTTTGCTAAGGAACAAGAAAACGATTAGCTTGCGAGATTTCGATGTGTCTATTTTTATATATAGTTTTAAGCCATGTTCTCTTAGCAATTGAGTATTGTTTTCTACTCTTTTGAGCTCTTATTTATGCAATTTGATATGGTTGGACTTGGTTTTGTTTTGTTATGCTTTATTGTGCAGATTATGCATTTGTTGCCTTAATTAATCTAGCCACGGAAGAGAAGTCCAATGATCGCCTTTGGCCCATAGCAGATCTGGGAAGTAATATAAGCGACTTGGAAGAAGAATTGAAGTCAGAAACTTGAGAAAAATAGTTGCTCGGTTGAATGGATGGTCTAGCCCAACCGGACGAGGGTTGCCTGGCTAGGCGCAATTTCCCTGGTGATCGGGCAAAAGGCGCTATTTAGTCTGAAGAAATATGCTTGCGCCTCCGACCAGGCGAATGCTCATCTAAGTACGTAAAAGAAATCCCCGCCGCCTGGCCGGGAGGACCGCCCTGTCGACCGGACAGAATGTTTGGATGCCTAATTTCATTGTTTTTTCGTAGTTTTTCCAAACACTATATGTAGGTTTTTGGTAATTTCTATTAGACAATCTTTTATTCATCGTTTATTATATAGGTTAACCACTTTAGTTGATTCTCTCTAGCTTTTTATGCACTTTTGACTTTGAAGATTATTAAGATAATTGATTTCGCTTTCTATTGTTCTTTGATTACTTGGTATTATTTCCCTCTTAGTTTATTTCCATGAATTCCTTTACTTAAATTATGATTTTGTTCTTTATGAGTGAGTAGTCTAATGCTTTGGAAGTGAGGGAAGCCATGTTAATACATCTTTAATTATGATTTGAAGTTCTTCAATATATGAGTTAAGACTAAAGTAATTCCAATTGATTTTATTATTATTGTTTAATTCATGTAATTGCACAATATCATGAGTTATCAGTTAGCTAATAAGAGTTAGAATTGAAAGATCGTACTCATTAGAGGCTTATTACGATTGGTAGGCCTGATTATGTTAGCAACTATACTATATAAATGTTGATTTAAGAGTGTTAAGATCGGACTGTAGGATTAGCAAAATACTCTAATTACTCATTCCTTAATCCAAGTATTGTTGAATTACATTGTGTTAATTGTTGGATTGGTATAAGCATAGTGGACCGAATGAATGCCCTAGGCTTTAATCGTTTGATTTACATCCATATTGGATTTAGTTTATTTTAGCATTAGTTATCATTCATTCAATAATCTTTTTCCTGGAATAGTTAACTAACCGAATATCAATCTATAGAAATGCTCTCCCCGTGGATCGGCCCGTATTTCCTAAGTCTCTGCTAACAACGAGACAACGTGCACTTGCGGTATTACTTTTTGAACTCATCATTACTCTTGTTGCAACGGAAGCGAATAAACAAACAATAAAACGCAAAAAACGAATAAAGAACACGCAAGATTTAACAAGGTTCACTATCAATTTGATAGCCACGTCCTCAGGGCAGGGATAAACTCTTTCACTATGATCAAGCGGAACAACGAATACAATAGGCAAGAGAATCACTTGAATACTCTCTTCAATGAATCTCTCAAAGCTCTCTATCTTAGAACTTCTCTATTGTTTCTCTCTCTTGTGTTTTGATGATGATACCCTAATTAACACACACATAGAATATATGTAATTAGGTTTACAATACATGAGTAAAGGAGGCCAAGGAAACACAAAAATAGGGCTTTTAATGAGCCCCGCACTGCTGCGTGTGCTAGGCTCGACAACTGCTGCACCCAGCGGCTCGCCACACCCACGCTATTGCTCGTGCCTCGACCCGCGGCTATTCTGCCGCGCCCCAGCAGCTCTGCACACAATCCATTTAACGTCACTGATCTTGTCGCGGCCCACGGCTACAGACAAACTCCCTCGATGATAGCCGTCAAACCTCAACTCCTATGCTCAAGATCAAGTCACCATACTCACAACTCTTATCTCTCCCTAATAATACTAAGAAAGTGTGAACATTTAATGTTTACACGTGAAAACTATTCAAGGATTGGAATAGGAAATAAGGGGGATAATGAGTGAGGAAAGGAAAAAAAGATATAAGGGAAAATAAAAAAAGAATTAAAGGAAATTTTTTTTGTTTAAAAAAAAAAGCAATTGTACGATACAAATGCCCGAAACTGAAGTTGGCCAAAATAAAGATTCATATGGTTAACAGAGGTTTGTTAAATATCCATACGTTGCTCGAGTGTTCTTAAATACCCATATGGTAATCGAATATCTTTTAACATTCTCATGTGTGACGCTATATTTTCTTTAAATATACTTCTAATATTTCTAGTGCAATACTTTGACTTTTGCACTAATCACACACATCACTTTGACCATATTTGTTAACAAATGTATAAAAACCAAAATGATCACATAAAATGTTATTGGATTTGCTTCAATGAATATTTTCGTAATATCAACTTGCTATAATTTTTACAAATACATAATTAGAGATATTAATGATTAACGTTGTGCATTGACAAACGTTAAAGTCAAATTTTTACTTATTTATTTACAGAAGATGTATATCTATCTGATTAGAGGGTGGATTATAAAATACTCATCTAGCAATCTCTCCGGACTCCGATATATATATATAAGAATCTTTGGGTAAGTGTAATTACAGTTTCTATAACAGGGCAATAGAAATTACTTTTGCCACGGAACATGTGGAACACCACCATAACAAACAAAAGACTAGCTGATCTTTCAATCTTTTAAAGTAGCAAAATATATTTCATATAGTTTGTTAATAAGCATGCTATGCAATTAAGAAGTTTTTAAGATCACCATGATCGTTACCATTTAATAGAGTAAGCCCAAGCGCAATTGTGTAATATAGGTTGTAATCCGAAATCTATAAATATAGTGTCAGGACTCCCATATTGGGTGAGTCGCCTCATTACTTTCACATGGTATCAAGAGCCTAGGTTAAAAACCCTAGTTAATTAAATTTTTTTCTCTCTCTTCCACTGTACTCCTCAGCCATGAGTTCACCGTCTGCTTCGTCACTCATTGCCGGTGACTCCACCACTGTGTCTTCCGCCCTGCACACTACCACCACTACTACCTTGCACGCAACCACAACCGGCGTCCTTTCTGCTCTGTCTGCAACATCTATTTCGCAACCACCTCATGGAGCACCGCCTGGTTTTCAGTCACACACTGTCCACCGCGTCCCGCCCAGCACAGTAGCTACTTCAGTCGCGTATCCCACCAGCGTTTCCCACTTATCTACGGTGCACCCCTCTGCACCTATGTCCATGTCGTCGCTGTTTTCATGGACTCCCATGCAGCCCCTGCCGCGACAGCTCTTCCATGGGACCTCCTCTGTAGTCGGGCAGTCCAACCACCACTCGGTTGCGCCGTCTTGGTTTCATGGCCCTACATTCGTCACGCAACCAGGTTCTGTTCCAGCGTATGGTTCCCCTGCTTCAGACTTCTCTTTGGCTGCTCTTAATTCTTATTCCTCCCCTAATAACATATTGCCCCATACTTCTACTGCATCCAACATTAATATAAAGAATTTTGTGACAACTGTTTTGAATGTGGTAGAGGATTATCTTCCGTGGAGGAATTAATTTGAGTCTTTTTTGGTCTCACATGGATTATTGAGTATTATTGATCACTCTATTTCAATGCCTTCCATGTATATTTATGATTCGCAGGGACAATCTGTTCATAATCCTGAGTATTTTAATTGGTTGAGAATTGATCAGTTGATTCGATCTTGGTTGTTTGCTACCCTTTCTCGTGATATCTTGATTGAAGTGCATGATTTAACATTTTCCGGGCCAATCTGGGATCGCTTGCAAAACCGATTTATGTCTGCTGGTATTACTCGATCCATGGAACTTAAACGCATGTTGTCTACTATTCAAAAATCTGAAAATCAAACCATGTACAGTATTTGTGTGAGATTAAGATGATTGTCGATTCTCTTGCTGCCATAAATTATCCTGTTCCCTTACATGATCTTATCGAACATACTCTTATTGGTCTTGGGGGTAGTGGAGATTATGACACTCTTATCACGACTCTAACCCATTTTCCGGGGGAATTGACGTTCGATGATCTTCGTTCTCAGTTGTTGATTCAGGAACAACGTAATTGTACTTTGAGTCCATCTTCTCACCAACAACAACATCAAGCTTTCGGTGCACTCACATCGGGCACTAGTACCTATTCGGCTTCTTCCTTCGGCCAACAACAACAGCGGAACACTCAAAACAATTCTCATAATAATAATCGCAATCGTAACAATGGTCGTGGAGGTCGCAACAATAGATACAGGGGTCGTAATCATAATAATAATGGTCGTAGTGGCAATCGCAACAACAACGGGAGCATGCAAAACCAACCCTTAGCCCAAACACAACCAGTAGGTTCAGGTATGGCATTTTGTAAGTTGGTTTTGTCATCTAATAATGTTGCTCTTTCTACTTGTGTTGCTCATGATTTGTCTGCGGGCAATCCATCAGTTGAGGGGGTGGTTAGTTCTACTTCCCCTATTGTTTGTCAAATTTGCAATTATCCTGGTCATTCGGCTCAAACTTGCCCGTCTCGTTATGCATCTCAATCTGCACCTGCCTTAGTAGTCATGCCTACGGGATAGACTAATGAGTCTTTATGGTACCCTGATTCGGGCGCTTATTCTCAGATGACCAATAGTGAAGGTATTTCATCCTCTAAATCTTTTTATACTGGACCACTTCATGTTAAAGTAGCTAATGGTACAAATCTTCCTATTGCTCATGTTGGTGATGCGTCATTGAACTCTTTGGGTCGGCCTTTGAATTTAAAATATGTCCTTCATGTTCCTAATTTGAAGTATAATCTAATGTCGGTCCAAAAATTATGCGAGGATAACAATTGCACTGTTAATTTTGACAAAAAATCTTATCTGTCAAGGATCCAACTTCGGGGGAGGTGCTTCTTCGGGCTTCCAGTAATGGTCATGTCTATCCTCTAGCCACTACCACTTCCTCCGCGTCATTCCTTGCTCTTCGTACTACTAATGGTTAAGTATGGCGTCAGCTTCTAGGTCATTGCGGCGACCGTGTCTTAGAGACTCTTAGAATGAATAAGGCCATTGTTTCGGCCACCAGTTTTGTCCATGATTGTGTCGGTTGCAAATTAGGAAAATCCAAACGATTACGTTTTACTGATGTAATTCACTCTTTTGATAAACCATTACAAATTGTTCATTCGGATGTTTGGCAGTCGCCTTTTAAATCTAATCTTGGGTTTCGTTATTTTGTGAGTTTTATTGATGATTTTTCTCGTTACACATGGATTTATCCTATGAAACATAAATCTTAGTGACACACTGCATCTTCGTTATTTATTGGCCGTGCTTGGTTTGGTGGTTCGTCGTCCCGTCAAACTTCTTTGTGACAATGTGTCAGCTACCTATCTTACTGTGAATCTTGTGCAACATAATCGTAGTAAACATATTGATGTTGATTATCACTTTGTTCATGAACGTGTTGCTCATGGTGATCTTATTGTTTGATATGTTCCTACTCAGCTTCAAATTGCAGATATTTTTACTAAGCCATTGTCTGGCCAACGTTTTGAGTTTTTGAAATCCAATCTGCATGTGATTTCCCCCGCACAGATTAAGGGGGTGTAATAGAGTAAGCCCAAGGGCAATTGTGCAATATAGGTTGTAATCCGAAATATATAAATATAGTGCCAGGACTCCCATATTGCGTGAGTCGCCTCATTACTTTCACAACATTATTTATTTCCAGTGCCAAAACTTGATTAGTACATGACTTAGCTATTTCACAATAGCTAAAGCATCTAAAGCTACACAAACTTTTTTATTCAGATTGCACAAACCTAAGAGCCAAGTTACACTAGCTACCTTAGAACAACTTAGAGGAAAACATTGATCCTAACAAGAACAGTTCAACTCCAACCTAAGCAGCAGCCCTAATCCCCTTAGTGGTAGACCTAGGGCTTAAAATTGTCATCTCACGCCTATTATACTTTAACCTCTTAGCATCCTGCCTTGAGATCATGTACATGTTCATGATCACCTCTTCTGGTAGCGCCGTCATCACTGCAGCACGGCCTGAGAGGGAGCTGGAGACTGCATTCTCGGATGTCATGAAGGTGATCCACTCGAAGCCCTCCTCACCCGCCATTGCTAAGGAAGCGAAGTTCTGAGGAATTACAAGGAGTTGTCCTTCCTTGAACTCACCATCAAACAATGGCCTGCTGTTGTGGGAACTGCTGCCAACTACTTGGACTCTGGCTCTCCCTCGAATACAGTAGATTATTTCATGGGAGTTCATGTTCCATTGTGGAGCTATCATTGCATTCTGTGACAAGAAACACATGATTTGTTCAAATTTAATTTTGTTGAAGTTTTCTTTTATATGATCTATCTAACTCAAAGAACGATATAATTCATATAAAGTGACAGGTAATTTTTTTTCTAAATCAGAACTCTCAACTGAAGCCAGTACAAATGAAAACAAATAGGTTGATAAGCATTATTCTACAATGGGTGGTTAGTGCGTATAATAATACTTATCCTGATAAGTTTTTGTGCACATAATAATGATCACTTACCCTGTAAAGATAGCCTCTCTTGGCACTAAGCTTAATATGCTGCAAAATTGGAAGATCAAAGCTTGTAATTGTACTAATACGCCCACCTACAGCAGTATAAACGTCAGCTCTTTCAGGATCTTCTATGTTTTCCCTGATCCTCATGCTGCAAAAAAGTCTCCTCTAGTCCATTTTCCATCATCTCGTTATCATCAGTAGACATTGTAGAGTTGTTGACAATCCACCTTCCTCGTATAGTTCTGGGTGGCCTTACTACTCCAAGCCCTTCATAGACGCGAACAATGCTGCCTCTTTGATCGTTCTCGCACTGCAGCTGCCTTGCCGTGTCTAAGCTTACCCCAAACGACTCCGCCAAAAGCTCGACATCAAATCCCTTGAATATGTTACTGCCTATACTATGGGCTAAACTCCGTTCTCGTACTGAAATTGTGTGTTGGGCTTGTGCTCCTGGGTTCCCTGCCAGGTAGAATTTCTGCGTACAAAGCACACAAATGAATCAGAGTAATTTAACCCGAATATTTTTTCTGCATAGTATGTACACAAGTATTACACAAGCATTATGATATTGTTTTTTAAACAAATTCTATAACAACAATACTACAATTGGATTAATTTACATTCAAACTGTAAATTGTAAATTATTTATATGTAAATTTGGTGTAACATGGTTAGCTGGGAACTGGAATTATGTACTCCACATGAGTAATTATACTTAAAAATATTCTTGCCAATAATATTATCCTAGTTGCTAGAAACAAGATACTAGTGTACTAGTATAAATTGAGGAGGTACCCTGAGGTGTTGATCAAGCTGGTTGAGATGGCTACCAATGTCATGCATGACAACCATGACAATGTTGGCATCTCCGTCGTTGTACCACCAATGAGCAACGCCGGAAGGCAAAGCCAAGATATCGCCTTGACGGAAGAAATGGAGCTTCTGGTGTTGATCATCCATGGGTTGCCCTCTTTTTGTTCTTCCCCTTCTGCCTAATATTCTTCTTCCTTCTTGTTGGAAAGACTCGTACGTTTCCGGGCACCCTGGCATTATTGTTCCTAGTATTCCCTTCCCTGCACACCACGACATGCATTTTCGAGTTCAGAAATTGAAGTGATCAAGTATCTAGCTAGTATGTCCGATCCATTTTTTACCCCCTTTTTCCTCCTATTGGATTTTTAAAAAATGGGATGTCTTAGTGATACAACCAGAATTTTGACCTTTACTTATTTGCGAAAGTGGGAGTATATGTAAGGATAAATATATTCTGTAAAATCTTGTTATACTAAGGGCATTGTTTTGTTGATATCAGAAAACATTAGAAATAGAACTTTGTTCGAAGTGAAACACGGTGGAGTTGTTTGGTTGATATAAACACTGGAGTGGGCTTTCTATAAAATGAAGTAGTTAACTTACCTAGCTCCCCTAGGTAGGTAGAAATCCCATAGAAAGTACGGAACTTCTCATTCTCAACCAAAATTTTGTATATCCTTCTCATGAAATAACAATTCATTGGAAATTTGGAATGAAACTTTATACTTTCTCCATTGAACAAATCGACCACCAACTTTTCATAATTTTTTCAATTACTTCATGAAGTATGTGGTTTTGATATATGCAATTGAGTTAACAATAAGTATTATACATTTCCTAAAATTATTATATAGTTCTCATGAAATAACAATTCATTGGAATGAAACTTGATAGGAAGTTATACTTTCTCCATTGAACAAAATGACCACCAACTTTTCATAAATGTGTCAATTGCTTCATGATACATATGGTTTTAATATATGAAGTCCGAGATAACAAGAAGAAATATATTTTCTAAAATGGTATCTCATGACAAAATCACGTGTTATTAATGCTTAGTTATTGCTTAATATTTCAGTTTTTAACTTCTTATAAACAAGATGCATCTGCATGTATCATTTTCCTTTAAAAATAATTAATGGTTTAAAATTTGAAATGTGTATTGCAAACTAGAGAAAAAAAAAGGACTCTATGAGAAGAAATGGGAACAAGCTCATATACACGACTACAGTACAGTATAATAATTGGTGAGGGTATAAGAAAACTAGTCATATCATATGCACCTTGAACAATGTAAGCAAGCATGGGTGCATTGTGGAAGTTAGGCAAATAAAGGCCATTAGGCTCAATTATATGACGAGCAGCAGCAACATTTGCACACTGCATCTGCTCGTTATCCTGCTCCCACATCTCAGTCACACCAGCCTCGTGCTGAACCCGGTGGTTCGGTTCGCGCGCGTTCAGGCTACGTATCTCGCACCTTTCTCTCCCCTCCACCGTCTGTATCGACCGCTCCGACCTCGGTCTTAACCTGAATCCCTCTGATCTCTGGCTTATTGCTAAAAAGCATAGCCCAAAACTGAGCAAAAGAAGGGAGCAATTTCTATACCTAGCCATATTTTCTTTTGAGTTAGTGGGGGTTAGAGCAAATTATGTGATCATGAATAGCTTCCATTTTGATTTATAGGGAATTTGATAAAAGGTGCATGGAAGAGAAGAGAACATCTGTGTGGTAGGTTGCAGTTGTCTGAATTTTGTCAAGTTTTGCATGCAATTCTAGTAAGCATGATCGCCGCGTAGGAGAATCATAGTAAAGAAAAAGATGTGAAGGTTGTTAGTTATCTCGTTGTTTGTGCACATTTTGTGGGGTACCATACATATGTTTCTTTCTTGGCATCTTGAGAGTATATTCTTTTTGTTTCTAAAGGGACTATTTAAATATTTGTTTGTCTTGTTTTTATGATTTAGATTTTGTCACCAACTCAAACACAAATTAAGTCCAAGTGGGACTCATAGTAAAGAAATTAGATTTTGTTTTTTCAGAATTTCATATCTCATTTTTTTTACGTTCTACTGTTCAACTGGGACTTTAATGTTTTCATTGTTTCCTATTAGAAGCATATTTAGTGGTAGTTTCTATTTTTGTTTCTTATACAGCATCAATGCCTCCTCGACGATAGCTATATATTCGGCTCCGCAACTTAGCTGTCATAAATAGGTATTTAGGTTTAAAGTGTTTTTCTAGTTTGTATTGATTATTGACAGTAAGTTATATACAACCTATTACTCACATGCTCAAGCCCAAACTATACATGATACTACCTAATATAAGCACAAGGCTTATACTTATACATGAGAGGCTCCAATACCCCCCTCAAGTTGGAGCGTGAAGATTACAAACGCCCAAATTGCTAAGTAGATATAAGAATTGGCTCTTGCCAAGTGCCTTTGTGAAAATATCCGCCAATTGTTCCGTTGTAGAAACATGACTAGGATCAATGAGACCTTGCTTAATGGCATCCCGAACATAGTGACAATCCACCTCAATATGCTTCGTGCGCTCATGAAAGACAGGATTCTGAGCAATGTGCAAGGCCGATTTGTTATCACAAAAGAGCCTCATAGCTTTAGGATGATGAACTCCAAAACTGTGGAGAAGGGCCTTGAGCCATTTTAACTCTGAAGTAATATCCGCAAGGGAACAGTACTCAGCCTCCGCAGAAGAGTGAGAAACTGTATGTTGTTTCTTGGTTTTCCAGCAAATAGGAGAACCACCCAGAAACACGAGCCAACCAGTTAAAGAACGGCGCGTCAAAGGACAACTGGCCCAATCAGAATCACATCATCCTGATAACGTCAGATCACAGTGAGAGCTGAGAAGAATACCTTGACCAGCACCCCCCTTTAAGTATCGAACCACCCGAAGTGCGGCATCCCAATGCTCTTGCCGAGGCTGTTGCATAAACTGAGCCAAGATATGAACAGAGTAGGCCAAATCAGGCCGAGTGAAGGACAAGTAAATAAGACGACCAACCAGGCGTCGATAGGACTCGGCACCCGATGCTAGAGCAAGAGTGTGATTTTGCTCGAGAGGAAAAGTCGCAGGCTTAGCACCAAGTAAGCCAGCTTCAGCAATGATATCAAGGGCATATTTTCTTTGGCACAAGAAGAGACCATCAGGACTACGAGCAACTTCTATACCGAGAAAGTATTTCAAAGGACCTAAGTCCTTCATATGAAAACATGGGCCCAAATAAGCTTTAAAATCATGAACAGCGGAAGAATCATTACCAGAAATAATCAAGTCATCCACATAAACAAGTATAGAGAGCTGAACGTGATCCTTATAGAAAGTGAACAAGGAATAATCAGAGTATGACTGAGAGAAGCCATAGGACAACAGAGAAGCAGCCAACTTAGCAAACCAACAACGCGGAGCTTGACGAAGACCATATAAAGACTTTTTGAGGCGACATACCATACCAGGCTTAGAAGGAGTGAAGCCTGGAGGTGGCCTCATATATACTTCTTCATCCAAGTCACCATGGAGAAAGGCATTGTGAACATCCATCTGATGAAGCTCCCAATTCTTAGCAGCAGCAATAGCAAGAAAGGCACGCACAGTAACCATCTTGGCAACTGGAGCAAAAGTCTCAGTATAATCAATGCCCTCAACCTGATGGTTACCAAAAATAACCAAACGAGCCTTGAGTCTCTCAACCGACCCATCAGAGTGATATTTGATCTTATACACCCATTTACTGCCCAGAGCCTTTTTCCCGGCGGGGAGAGGCTCCATGACCCAGGTGCCATTGTCTTCAAGAGCACTAATCTCTTTCTGCATAGCATCACGCCAACCAGCATCCTTCATAGCCTCAGAAAATTGTTTAGGCTCAATCCCACAAGTAACAGCTGCAAGAAATACACGGTGTCGCACAGAAAAGTTATCATAATTCACAAAGTGTGCCAAAGGATAAGGAGTACCTGAGGAACTGGAGGAGATAGGAGAGCTCGAAGATGGACTTAACTTTCGAACATTATTAGTCACATAGTCACGGAGAAGAACAGAGGGCTTCCTGTCACGTAACCCACGACCCAAACATGTAGAAGCACGAGGAGAAGCACCATCAGCAGTCGCGACACCAATACCGACCACTGAATCAGGAGTAGTGGGAGGTACGATGTCTAGGGTATTAATAGTGGCAGGAACGTCGGGCGTAACACCGGGGCAATGTGTCTCGTAATCTAGGGTGCGATGTCTCGTAATTGGGGAAACATGGTCCGGAATAGGAGGAGGGACCTTCTCATCATCCAAAACAGAAGCAATATCCTCTAGAAAAGCCGAATCGGGACCATGGGGGATCACATCAGGAGACAAAGAAGGGGACACAAGTTCAGGAGCAAAAGGGAATTCATTCTTATGAAACTGAACATCACGGGCAATGAAAAAATCACCTGAAGTAAGATCATACAATCGCCAACCCTTTTTACCATGCGGATACCCAACAAAAATACATTTCCGACTACGCGGAGCAAATTTATTTCCTTTGGCCCGTTGATCATGAGCAAAACACAAACACCCAAACACCCTTAATGCATCAAAAGCAGGTTCCTTTCCACATAGGACTTCATAAGGAGTTTTGCCATCTAATAAACCAGATGGAGTGCGGTTTATCAAATGAACAGCAGCTAAAACGCATTCACCCCAAAACTGAACAGAAAGATGAGCTTGAAACATCAATGCACGAGCCACATTAAGGATATGTTGGTGTTTACGCTCCACTTTACCATTTTGTTGGGGAGTACCCACACAAGAAGTTTGAAAAAGCATACCACAAGAGTTAAAATAATCCAACATACACCTAAATTTAGTGCCATTATCACTGCGCACAATTTTTACGGTAGTCTCAAATTGTCTCTCAACCATAGCAAAAAAAGATGAGAATGCCTTGGAGACTTCAGTTTTATCACACAATAAATAAACCCAAACGGCACGAGAAAAATCATCCACTAAAGTCAAAAAATAAATAGCATCACAAGAAGAGGTTGTTCGATACGGACCCCATAAATCACAATGAATCATCTCAAAAGTTCTTGTAGACTTAGTGTCACTAATGGGAAAACTATCACGTGTTTGTTTTGCTTGAGGACAAACTACACATGCTTCATTCAACTTCTTTTTAGAACGACTAGTACGAATAACGGGAACTAACATGACAACACAATCCGAAGGATGCCCCAAACGACTGTGCCACAGCTCAAACTCAGACAAGCCTGGAACAGTGACTGCATGAAGAGTAGGAACGCCTCGGAAGTAGTAAAGTCCATCCCGACGCTCACCGGCTCCAATCAGGTTCCCCAAAGGTAGGTCCTGTATTGCACACAAAGAATCAGTAAAGCGAACAATGCAATTGGATTCATCAATTAATTGGGACACCGAAATTAAATTGCAAGTAAGAGATGGGACATATAAAACATGGTGTAAAGACAGGCAATGAGATAGTATAACACGACCGGCCATGGTAGCAATTACACATTGACCATCAGGTAAGCCAACAGGGGAGTCAATGATAGTCCGAATATCAGTCAAACACGACTTATCACCAGTAACGTGATGAGAGGCTCCGGTATCAAGAATCCATGTCATACAAAAAGAGTCACCTGTCATCCGGTCATTGGATGATTTTTCAGCATTCATGTTCAACAAAATTTGAACTTATTCAGGATTAAGATCAGGAAGAGAAGTGCCTCTAGCACTCGTTGAGACCACGACTCCACCTTCCGTCACGGAATTTTCACGGGCAGCAGACCCATGGCTCATGGTGGCTGCAAGAGTAGGTGAGTTGGAGGAGGTGGCAATAGAGGCCGAAGAAGAAACAGTGGAAGCAGCACCTTTCCCGTACTTCTCTTCATACCACGGCGCCGGGCCGTGAAGTTTAAAGCAAGAAGCTTTATCATGGCCCCTGCGTTTATAGTAGGAACAAGTCAATTTAGATTTGTCGGGACGGTCGGACCTTGCCGGATTCCGGTCAACAGTAAGGGAAAAGGCGTGAACTTCATACAGCACCGGTTTGTTGCGTGCAATGTCCCTCGACCTCTCCTCTTGTACACAGGCTTGATATGCACGATCCAAGGAGAAGGGAGAAGTTTGAGACAGGAGATTTGTGCGCACAGTGGCATATCGTTCATCATCGATCCCAATTAGAAATTGGTGCAATTTCTCCTCCTCCCTGTCAGACGCAAACTTGGAGGGCAGATCACAAGTGCACTTCCCGCAGGTGCAGACGTGCAATGGTTTGATACGAGAGAGTTCATCGTAGAAGCCCATCAGCCGATTAAAGTAGTCATCAATTGTCATAGATTTCGATTGCTGGCAGTGGGTAATAGATGAGCGCAATTGCTGCAAGCGAGGGCCATTGGCGACGGAGAAACGTCGGTCAAGGTAAGTCCAAAGTGTGCGGGCTTCGTCATGGAAGGGAATCGAACTGGAGATTTTCGCATCCATACTGCGCAATATCCAGGAGACTACCATGGAATTGACTGTATCCCAGTCAAGCCTCTTCTTCTTGTCAGTAGGAACGTTGATGGTACCATCAACAAAACCGAATTTTCGGCGGGCTTTCAAAGAAAGAGTAATAGCGCGAGACCAGGCCACGTAATTACCACCGGTGAACATCACGTGAGTGATAAGATTGCCAGGCTGATCTCCAGACCCAAGGTAGAAAGGAGAAGTAACATCAATACGACCTTCATCGCCCATGATCGGAAAACGCAAACCACGCTGGTGGGGCGAGATTCCGGCGAAAAATAAAATTTACCAGATTAGGGAAGAGTTATACTGCAGGAGGAAAGCTCTGATACCATGTCATAAATAGGTATCTAGGTTTAAAGTGTTTTTCTAGTTTGTATTGATTATTGACAGTAAGTTATATACAACCTATTACTTAAATGCTCAAGCCCAAACTATACATGATACTACCTAATATAAGCCCAAGGCTTATACTTATACATCAGAGGCTCCAATATTAGCCCAAATCCGCAACTCGCGCGCGCCATTCTTCTTTGGCGAGCAGCGCTCTCCTCTCCTCTGCGTAGATTATGGTTGTTGCTTCCCTCGTCATTATTAGGTTATTGTTGCTTCCCCATCTGATCTTGAGTTATAATATTATCCTCCATCGTCCGATGCATGATTCAGATTCAGTCTGAGCGTCCGACTTTCTCCCGCTCCAACTGCGGGGGGTGTGATAGAGAATATATTTAGGATAATATTTTCTCATCAGTTTAGGATATAATTGTATAATCCCTACATAGTTTGGATTCCTAACATGGTTAGGATTATTATTTGTAAACACTATATATATTGATCAATGGGAATACTCCAAGATTACGGAGTTTTACATTATCTAACCGTTTTTTACTTATATGTGTGAATTGTCTAGACATGACTCATTAATTAATTAAGAAGGTTTAAAGAGGTTGGATCTGAGGACATTTAACTTCAACCAGTTACATCTAACCAGTTTTGTGAACTTGATCAATTTCTTGTCGAGTAAAGTAGAAAAGGTTAATCTATGGAGATATATTTTGACAAGTATTTGTTTCCCTTAACTACTCTTATAAGTAATACTTTCCTAAATATATCTTCACATATCCCTTTGTTGAAATATTCGACTGTGCAATATTTAATTGGGTTAGATTGGACATGATATAGATTGAAATTTTTCACACATTACCTTTGAGTTTGATTGGAAAAGATTCTAGAGCTGCATTTGCTAGGAACTAAGTCAGTATTTCCTTTGGTAGAACTCTGCATTAAAGTGTAGCTATAATTTCGCCTCTAATCGTATGATTGTCTTAGTAGTTGCCTTTTACGTGTAAAGTAGGTAGTTTTATTATTCACGAGTTACTAAACCCTGTCCTAGTTATTTCTTACTATCGCCCTAAATACATAAAGGCCCACCCTTTATGTATTTTTCCATTCCCTTCTATTCCCTCCCATTCCTCCCTTTACCTCCTTCATCCTTCCTATTTCCTCCGATCCCTTCCTTTCACCATCCAACCACAAGACCTCCTCAATCCACCGGAATTAGCACCATCCCCACCACCAGACCAACATCATTGTCACCAAAACCATATAATCGAAAATCATCACCTACCTTCCCTCGTAGGTCGCTTGAGAACAAATACTTGTCAGAAAAAGGTATTTTTTTTTTAAATCTCTCAAGCGTTAGTGATGGTCGACCGAATCATAGGTTAGGCACCTATTATAGACGCCCTACCATAAGCTCAGACGTCCATGATAGGCATTGGCATCAATGGTGAGGCGCCTATATATCATAGACTCCCCACCATAGGTGCAGGCGCCTATCATGGACGCTTGACCCTATGGTGGAGCGTCTACAGCAGGCGCCTATCGTTTTGGCGTATGGAGGATAGAAAAGATGTGGTGGCGGCTAGAAAAGAGTACGTATTACAGACGCCCCACCATAGGCTCAGGCGTCCATGATAGGCGTTTGCACCAATGGGAAGGCGCCTATTATAGACGCCCCACCATAGGTGTAGGAGCCTATCATGGACGCATGACCCTATGTGGGGGCATCTACAACAAGCGCCTATTGTTTTGGTGTATGGAGGAGAGAGAAGATGCGGCGGTGGTTGGAGAAGAGTACGCGAGCCGGTATGTGGCGGTTCTGGTGTCTATCATGTTGGGTGTTTTGGTTTGATCTGATCTAATGTTCTATCCTTTCCTTTTTCTTCTTTCTTTTTGGTTTGTGTTGTAAAAATGTGTGTTATGGCGGCTCTAGTGTGTGATGGCGGCTATGGTGGCAGAGGTACAGTGTTGTGGATGGGAGTGGAAAGAATGGAGTAAAGAAAGGGGATTGGAGGAAAGAGATATTGTATAAATGTATAAAACATAGGACGATAGTAAGAAAATATACGGCAGCATTTAGCAAAACTCTATTACTATCCTTCCCTAATAATTACAAACCACGGCACGTGTTGTCGTGTTGACAGATTTTATATATTGTCCGAATTGAGAGTATATATGTCCTCTACAAGTTGTCCAAAAATTTGCAATTTTGAATTATATATGTTTAAACATTCGATTTACTTCTGATTAAGGTTGCGCAAATGGAGAGGAACAAGCAAAATCAACCATAAAAAACCCACATATATCTTATGAACTTTGCAAAACTTACTTTATGTGAGTTTCAATACCTAGTGAAGAGAAAAAGGATTTCTTCAGAGGTTTGGTGATAGTACTAAGGGTCTGTTTTCTTCAGCATAAAACAACTGAATTGAACTGAACTGAATTAAATTATAACTAATAGTAATGATAATAATTTAGCTATCATTAATTAATAAATATAAACTAATAAATAGATAATAGTAATGACAATATTAATATAATATAATATAATATAATATAATATAATATAATATAATATAATATAATATAATATAATATAATATAATATAATATAATATAATATAATATAATATAATATAAGACTTCCTCCGTTCTGTTTTAAATGAAACATTGGGTGAAATGACACTATTCATTGATCAATTTTGACTCCAATTTATCGCCATTATATAAAGAAAAACATAGTCAAGTGGGATCTTGTTAGATTCGTCTCGATGCATACTATCAAATTATAACTATTTATATTTTTTACGTGTACACAACTAAAGATATTAACGATTAAAGAAGCGCGTTGGGTTGCGTGAAAAAGCAAACGTTTCATTTAAAACAGAACGGAGGAAGTATAATATAATATAATATAATATATTTGATGATAATAATAGTTTTTAATAATATAATATGTTATTCCCTCCGTTCTCTTTTGTTGTTCCTATTTGGAATCGGGGAAGAAACCAATGCAACTCAACAAAATGGGCAAGATTCCACTATTTTAAATAAAGTTTAATTATCTAAAAATAAAGATTCTAGCCCTTTGGAGTTGGTAAAAGAGTAAAATAACTACAAACTAGTGTGAACACATTCATTGCTCTTTGAGTAACTCTATACACAAAAGTTTGAGGGTAGAAAGGTAAAAAATGACTACTCAATAGTGTGAGTACATTAATTGCAACTTAAAACTAATGAAAAATTTAATTCATAAATTATATTATTTATGGAAATATTCAAAATAGGAACAACATATTGAAATTTCCCAATGGGGAATACAGGAACAACAAAAGAAAACGGAGGGAGTAATATTCAATAATAATAATAATAATAATAATAATAATAATAATAATAATAATATTATTATTATTATTATTATTATTATTTAATTAATAATAAATTCATAATAATAAGTTATTAATAATAATAAGTTATTAAATAATAATAATAAATTTTTATTAAATATTAATAAATTATCTAATAATAATGATAAAATATAACTAGTAATAATAATAAACTATTGAATAATAAATAAATAAGAACTAAAAAAATTAATAAAAATAAAGAATGATTTCATTGATATTATAACAATGATCGTAATTATAATAATAATAATAATAATAATAATTATTTTTTTATTATCTGAGAAATAAATTAGGAGCTGAACTGAACTGAACTGATTGCAACTGAACTGAACTGAAAATAAGCTATGGAAAACAGGCCCTAACTATGCCAACAAGGTGGACATATATGTTTGGGAACTCTTTTTTCACACAACAAAGATGAAATATACTTCCTCCGTTCCAAATTAAATGCAACAATTTGGATGGCAAATTCTCCTAGGCAAAATTTCTTAGGGTGAGATTAAGAAAAAGTAAAGCGCATGTGACTAAGTTAATAAGGAGAGAGAAAGTGGGACCACAGAAAAAGTAAGGGCATGTGACTAAGTTAATAAGGCTTAATTAGTTTTAGTAAGGGTATATTTGTAATTTCACACTCAAAATCTTTACCAAGAATAGAAAGAAGTAAAATGTTGCATTTAATTTTAAAATTGCCGTTTTTAGAAATTGTTGCATTTAATTTGAAACGGAGGAAGTATTCTCATACGCTCAAATCTATAACTAAGCGTGTTTGAATGGAATAGGCTTGAACTCAAAAATGCATGAGTATGGATAAAATGCGTTGGTACCATATGCATTTCCTTTTGGGGGCAAATGTCTATCCTGAAATCAACATTAGAAAACAACTTACAACCCATGAAAATTGTGGATATAACAATAAGTGTCAGAGCAATTGGATAAAGAAAGCACAGGTTAGTCATCTAGTCAAGAGGACACAATCACACAAAAGTTAATAAGTCACCATGATCTTTAATGAGTGGTGTATGTGACATCCAAGTAAAAAGGAATATATGTTGTTTAATAAGTTTGATTGTACAATTAAAGGAGGTTCCATCTTATTACAAATTGGCATGTAGGATCGGAGGAGTAACTTATCTTCAAGACTATTAAATTTTTCATTCCTCTCCTCATGTTTAATGTGGGACAACACTTACATTCACATGTGGATTGTTCATGGGATCTCAACAATAATATACTCTACATTTAAGCATGAGGATAAAATACACTACCGCGATATGTTTTATTTATAGGGCCAATGATAATTTCTAGAAGCAACATTTAATAATAATCTATCGTCCAACTCGAGTCGAGTTTTGATCGAACGTTGACCGCGATGAGTTCGAGTTGTCCGCGAGCTGCTCAACTTGATTAGCATCCCTAAAACTGAGTTGGCACTCTCTATAAAAAAACGAACTAAGAAAGCAAGCTAAATTAGGTGAGATTTATAATTTATACTTTGATTCCATATCAAATGCATTGTTGTGATTCATTGCCGAGGAAGGACACATGCACCGCCTAATATACAAAATCTAATTTTTCCTAATGTTGTTTCACACAATCTCGTAACCCACATTAACAATCAATATGAAACAGGTTACAAGTCTAGTATGAATAAAACCCTAAAAAATCGGGAGAGTGGCAAATTCAGTGGGGGAAGCAATAATCTATAGTAAAATGGTACTTGAAGTTTAAGTCTTTAGCAGGAAATCTACTAATCGCACACAAAAAAATGTCATATTCAAAATGGAAAATTGACTTTTGTTATGATTTGCTATACATAGCCCTAAAGGCTATGCATTAAAATTAAGAAATGAGTATAATAAATGTGAGATACAAATTGAAAATTGAAATATACATTTATTATATGAAAATATTCCATTGAAAAGTCAAAATCTTTTCATATAATAAATGTATATTTCACTTTTCAATGGAATCTTTTTATATGATAAATGCGTATTACACTTTTCAATGGAATTTTTTCATATAATAAATGTGTCTTCCAATTTTCAATTTGTATCTCACATTTATTATACTCATTTGTTAATTTTTATGCATAAACTCTTGGGCTATGAATAGCAAAACTCTTTTTATTATACCTCAAGGGCATCTTGTGAATTTCAATGTTGGCAAACATCTGGTAAAGATTCCTACTTTCTTAAATGAAGATTGCCTCACTTTTCTCCTTGTACAATTGACTCTTCAGCTTTTCGATACAGATCATACCAAAACAACAATACATCATCAAAAGCATCAGACCTTAGGTTTTCTAGGGAATTTGGACATGATGAACTATACTTCAAGGTTGATGACTCCATTGATACACCCAAGTTATTAGACATTTTTCCCACTGAATCTTGGGAAATCATTGATGGATAAGTTAATTCTAGACCTAAATTTGATAATTGAATTAAACTTTCACTTGAACTTGAAGAGGCCTGTTGAAGTTGTTTAACCTTCTTCTTCAGATTGATGTTCCAAAAGTTTTTATCTCATTATCTGTACGACCAGGTAATCTAGTTGCAATAGTAGACCACTTACAATTTGGAAACCAAATGGAAAAAAAAAATTCAATTCTATTAAGCATAAAGGGATACTTATGTTATTAGTAATCCATATACAATATACACGAGTAAAACTTTGAGCAAAAAGGCAAATGGGTTGTTTGCCTATTTCCAACAATTTGATGCATCTTGATGATAGTTTCTTCTTCTTCTAGGCTGAATTTTCCTCGCTTGATATCTGGTCTCTAGTTAGTTTGTCCATCGAAGTCTGCAACTTTTTCCACGTCTCAATAAACCTAGAAACACATCACCATTTGTAATGTCAACCTCATGATGATCGGTATATAATCCGCGGTCGTCATAAAACTTTGTGCTAATTATAAATTTGAGTCCTAAATATAAATAAATTGTGCATAAATTATTAAATTATAAATAATGTATTCTACAAAATATATCATTGTTAAATTATTTTTGACAAAATAAAGCTCGAATTTGAAATATATTAATTTGAGACTTTTGGGCCCTCTAAAGAGTGGGGTTATGTGTTGTTGGTCTCTTTGCACGCCTTATTAGACGACCCTGATATAATCCCACTAATCTCGATAACCTAAAGGTTCAATAATATAAGTTGATATGAACTATGCCCTATGTTCCTTATCGATGTTTCTACTTGGAATCTTATCACTATCTAGAATTACATAGAATCTTCTAAATTTTTTCCAATATATAAGAAAAACATAGTCATGGTCGTTTGATTTTATTCGTCTCCAAGAATACATTAATAATATCAAACTTTATGATTTGTTTTACTAATACGTAATTGTATATATTAATAGTCAAAGATGTGCATTGACAAGTGTGTAAGTCAAACTAAGAACATCGATAAGGTACAGAGGGAGTACTACATTAGATAGATTTTTTATAATCTGCACACTTTGAAGTTTGGATCTTCCAATTCTACTCAAATACAAAGATTAAAATGGTAGGAATTAATCCGATTCTAAGATCCAATCGTTTATGAGATATTATAAATTCTCCTATTTGATTTCAGTTATATGATAATGAAATATTAGAATATTGAACTCCTATCATCATTTGCAAATAAAAAATCATTATTAGTGTGTTTAAATTTTTAGCGTTCATCCTTTTCCATATTATATTGTAGCATAATAATCACTCTTGTACCCCAATTTTATAGGATCTTACGATCAAGTCCTACCTACTTGATTATATATCTACCTCTAAGAGTCAAAGCAGAATCCTGATCCAACATTGGTCTTAATATACATATTCAAAATATTAACTATTAACAATTTTTGCTTATAGTTAGTTATAAGAAAATTTGTCAAAAACTCTCTTATAAAAATATTTTTTTTGTGAAAAACTACTAGCTTATAAAAAAAAAGTTGTGAAAAACACTATTTTAAAATAAAATTGTTGTATTGAAGCTATATTTGACCGGATTCTGGTTGTGGATTGTCTTTTCCGGTGTTGACCTTTTCTCTTTTGTGGTTTTTTTTTCGTCCATTTTCACCCAAAATTCCATTCTCCTTCGAAAATAGTATTAAATTGTGGTTTGGCAAATTTCGGTGAAAATGAAAGAGAAAAGAGGCACAGAAAGAAAAGGTCAATGTCGAAAAAGGTTGTCAAATGCCAAAATCCAGTCAAAGGTAGCTTGTTACAACACTTTTGTTTTAAACGTTAGTTTTTTACAAATTTTTTTATAAAGTAGTTTTTAACGAACACATGTTTTTATAAGGTAGTTTCTGACAAATTTTCCTTAATTAATTATATTAAAGATATTTATGGTCCAGGTTTTACATTAGGAAATGTAAAGTCAAACTATGTATATACGAAAAAGTGTAAAAGTAGTCTTATAGATTAATTAGTTTAAATATTTTTGTGTCCGAATCACCGAA
Source organism: Beta lomatogona (assembly GCA_947646795.1). Classification (NCBI taxonomy): domain Eukaryota; kingdom Viridiplantae; phylum Streptophyta; class Magnoliopsida; order Caryophyllales; family Amaranthaceae; genus Beta; species Beta lomatogona. The sequence goes on along the minus strand of CANSNZ010000907.1, from coordinate 6,514 downwards.
TGGAGTCTTAGGTTTAGCCAACTTTCTCATGTCAATAGTGGGTATGACTCATCCATAAAAGATTAATAGCCCACAACAAATCGAAGTCATGCCCGTTCCCCCTCTAACTAGGCGATTGCGGGGCATAATTCATCAAATCTTACCCACCTGGTCCAATAGAAGTGCATCCAAATTTTATGTCATAACATTTTTATGTATGTTTTAGTTTGTTTGGTGAATAACTTAAAATATATATTAGCAGACTAGTTATTCATAGATGGAGTAGTCAGTAGCGGCTAATCATAACAAGACTTTCAGAAAGTAGGTTATATCTTAATTAATTTGTAAACTTCATTCATCGTAAAAGAAATCATAGATTAAAAAGTTGGGTTGTCATAACTAGATATAGATAATAATCTACAAGTTTTCAAATTGAATTATGGTATGAAGTTTTTTTGTTTTTAAGGTAATGTATGAAGCTCATTAGATAAAGCAGAAAAGTGCATGATACTATTACCAGCTTGCTTAGGAAGAGCGCGCCAATTTGAATGGCCAAATTGCTGAATATAGGAAACAAGAGTTTGATCTTCTTCTGGTGTCCATGGCCCTTTCTTTAATCCCATGCTCTCACAGCATGGACTCCTCACCATTATTTTGTAAGTAGAGAAGATTTCTAGCTCTTTTTCGAGCTCACTACAAATTGTTGGAATATAGTCTTCAATATGTATTTAGAGAGATGGAAAGTTTGAGTGTGAATTTTTGTCCCACATGGAAGGAATAGGTTGTTGTTGATGTCTTTATATTAACACTTGTGCTTGCTATATTAAATTGGACAAAGGCCTAACTACTTATATTAATAATTAAAGACTAGCACTTAGCGTGGGTTAAGTAAGGACTTAATGTTTTATTAGTATTTAATTTAATTTCCTGCCAAAATTATTTTTTATTTATTTAAATTATTCTTTAATTCCGGATTAATGGGATGACATTTCCTTTTGGCAGATTATTATTTAATTAGTTTTTCCTTCTTCTATCATTCTCTCAAACAACGTATTCTCTCAAGAAAGAAACCTCTCAACCATGTTTATGGAGGATGGATGATCTGCTGTAAATCTATTCTTAAATTAGGGAATCCTTGGGGTAAATTAGCAGTTAATCCCATCAGCATAATAGTGGGGCTAATATTATCCTAAGGACAGAGAAATTCTCGTCCTAGTCTAGTTTCTGTAGTTTTTTTTTCGTTTGTTATTACTGTATATCTAACACAAATAGGTATATATATGCATCCTCCTCCTCTTTCTTTTCAATGTTGACAATATTTTAAAATTTCCAGTACAACGAGAAAAGTTGACAATATAGTCTGCACTATCATATTTATATAGATTAAAGCAAATGTTTAAATATAAAATGACTTTTATAGGTTTTTCATGTATTACTTTGACTATTTTAGTCTACTTGATGAATTTTGATAATATTGAAACTATACATTAACATTAAGCTGATAAAGTTGAGTCATAACATATACGGTTAAATATATATAAATATGATCATAAAAGTCAAACAGTAAGATTATTTGAGGACGAAAGGAATATATTAATGATCAAAGTTGTGCGTTGCAAATATAAAGCCAAAATACTGTATTGATTCAGCAACCTAGAAAGTCCACTCATTCACCATACACCTGGTCTACCATGTGCATGGTACAACCATTGCTATTTTTTTGCTGATTTGCTCATTTGAAACTTTCACCATAATGCAATTGTTGCTCATTTGTAGTTTTATAAATGGGTAACAAACAAAAATATAGCTTTGAGACTATCATGCTCACTACACATACGAGCATAATAAAAGTTATAATCACAAGTATTTACCGAGACACACCAAACTAAACTTGGCCTAGTGGTAACGAAAGAACCTTGCAACCTCAAGGTTTGGGTTACGATCCCCACCAGGGGACACTTTGGGAAAGGGTTTTCTCTTACCATTCCCCCACTCAAGCCGGATTAACTTGTGAGATGTTGCGGTCTGGCAGGTTCTGTCATCTTATCATAGGGTCCCTAATGGGAAGAAAGATGAGTATGTACCAGACACACTTAATTTTCAATTTAGCAATCATTATTAGAGACATACGTCATGCAACACCTTTTTCCTTCTAGTCAGAATTTGAAGCTGCCCTCTTTGGCTCTTTTGCTTAGGCTATGTTCGCTTCACCTTATTTTGCTTATTTCGGATCGATCGATCGGATCGAGATCGGACGGTCGGATCGATCGTAAAAAATAAGTTCGAGATCGGATCAGATCGGATAAGTTCAGATCGTGATTAGATCGATCGAGATCATGATCAAATAAGTTCGATTAGATCGAACGATAAGTTCGGATTATGCTTATATTAAATAACTTATTATTATTATTATCATTATGATTATTATGATTATTAGTATTACTAATGCTATTATTGTTATTGTAATAATTATTATTGTTGTTGTTGTTGTTATTATTATTATTATTATTATTATTATTATTATTATTATTATTATTATTAATATTACTTTATGCAATTACTATTACTATTAATATTACTATTTAATAGTACATTTGTTCAAAAAGATTATTATTATTGTCGTTGTTGTACTTATTAGTTATTAATATTGGTAATTATTATTAATGTCGTTGCTATTATTATAAATGTCATTGATATCACTATTTGAAGCTATTTGCGTTCAAGAAGAAGAATGTTCTTTTGGCATTTGTAAGTGTTCTTTTTTATATTTATTCTAATTAATAATTTTGATATGTGATGTTCTTTTTGATGTTGTACATGTAACGAACATGACAATAGTATATGATGTTTATTTTTTAAAATAATTTTGGTAGAATAATATAAATTATATATTACTAGTTTATATAAAACATGAGTAGCATGGGATAACCTAATGGTGTTGTCATCACGTTCAAAATTTTCTCACAAAGGATTTCGGACTTATCTTTAAAAACAAAGTTTATATAGAACAAGACAACGATATAAGAAGAATATTTAACCATTTTGTTCAAGATCATATGATTATATATATTTATAGGTTTATTTATAATAAAAAAGAACAATTTATTGATATAACAAAGAACATGTTGTTAGTTAAATCCAAACATGTCATCAATATAAAAATAACATCTATCTTTTATTTTTAAAATGTGTTCTTTAAATAGATCTTGTATGCTCTTTCAGTATATGTTCTTTTATTAATATCATTATATGTTCTTTTCATTACTACCTAAATTCTTATTATTAACGGACATTGAACATGAGTGTTCTTTTATTTTTAATTTTTTGGGCCCATTTCGGGAATCCCGTGGTAAGATGAATTTTCCCTGGACTGCCCTCGCACAAGGTCACTCACCTAAAGACCCAACAAGCCCCAACCCCTCCCCACCCACAACAATATTGAAATATATGCTTTCACCGGGATTTGAACCTTGGCCTCCCATGTCGGGGGTAAGAAGCCATACCATTGGACCCAAGAGTCCTTAGTCTTTTATTTTTAGTTGTATGTTCATATACTAATGTGCTCTTTTTCAAAAAAAAAAAAAACTAATTATGCTATAATAATAATAATAATAATAATAATAATAATAATAATAATAATAATAATAATAATAATAATAATAATAATAATTATTATTATTATTATTATTATTATTATTATTATTATTATTATGTTATCTATATTATTATTATTATTATTATTATTATTATTATTGTTGTTGTTGTTGTTGTTGTTGTTGCTGTTGTTATTATTGTTATTATTGTTATTATTATTATAATATTATTTACATTATTATTATTATTATAAAATTATTATTATTATTATTATTATTATTATTATTATTATTATTATTATTATTATTATTGAAAGTGTGCATAGTAATAAAATGATAGTAATAGTAATACTAGTAATGAAATACAAAATAATAATATGTTTTTTAAAAGATAAGTTCGAGATCGGAATCGGATCGATCGACTGTCGGGAAAATCAGTTCCGGATCGATCGTGAAAAAAAAGTTTTTATATCGCATCGATCGTATCGTATAAGTTCAGATCGGAAAATCGTTAAGCGAACTAAACATAGCCTTAGTCATTCCACTAGACCACTAAAATTTAACTTTTGATCTTTCCATGGTATATATGCTAAGCATACTGCGAATCATAACTTTTGAGAAGCACGAGTTTGAAACTTTGAGAATTGTACAAGATAAATGTTGATTCTCATTACTGCCCCTAAGGCCCCTTAATGGTACAATTAAAGGAAATAAATTACTCTCTCTGTCCCATAATATAAATACACATTTCGAAAGAAGAGCGATAAACACAATGCCATTGGATTTCACCTCCGCTCCTGATATGCCTGACGTAGCCTCACGCACCCTTATAAGATGGTGCTCCAAATTTCCTCATTTACAAGAGATTTCAACTTACCTTAAAAAAGTTTAAACTTATATCAATTAAGTCCATACAGGTCTGATCATTTGTTATCGAGGGAAATGGTGTGGCTAGTAGTAGCCGGTAGCAAGTTGGAAACACAGTTTTGAAGGTTATAAGGTGTTAAAGTTACAATGACAGTTATAAAATAAAGAAGAAATGAGAAGATATTGCGATATTAAACTGATCATATAGTATTTTTCGCCTTATAATTACGTTGTACTTACAAATAATAATTATTTCAAAATCTATTGATTGATTCATTCATGTTATAATTGTTGAAGCACAAAACACACACCCACACAACAAGGTATTGTATGTGTTCAAGGATTGTTAAGTCTTCTTTTACTTACTATGCCCCTCCTTTCCTAAAACGATCTCTCATAGTTAGGTTATGTCCACTCTATTTTCTTTTATTCAACTCCAACTTATTTCCATTGAACTAAACTTATTATTGTAGAACCAAATTTGTTATTACTAAACTAAATTTATTTTACCTAATTATCTACTATTGTTTTCTTCCTCTCGTATTTAAATAAATAAAAAGGATCACTTTCACACTCTCTCTCCTCCTCACCTAGGCATTTGTTGCTACCGTAAATAGAAAGATCTTTAAGAAACCGAAATAGTATCACCGATATGTGGAAAAATAATACGTATTTAAGATGTCTGGATAAAGATATCCGGAATTCACACCTAGCTAATTGCACAAAGTTATACAAGGGACATCAAAAGTGAAGTTTTTTACAATGAGCCGTCAAAAATATCTATATAAAGAATTATTCTAAAAAATTGTTCAAAAAGCAAAAGAAAAATTTATTAAAATCTATATTCACATATTTTGATTTTAGATTATACTAATCAAAATAAATTTAATTTCTAGATAAAAATGAAAATACACTATTTTATAATTAAAATATTCCCAAAAGGTTATATCACTTTTATTCTAATAAAAAATTGTTAGATTTTTATTCTTTTAAAAATCTATATTTTAAGTTTTGAACTTTGAAAAATGAGTTTTGTAAGGAAACCAAAACCTTTTTTCTCCTTTTGAGATCTTAATATCTTTGTTTTTCTCATAAATTCAAACATATTATATTTAAACATTTGTTTACTAGTTCCGACTTCCAAATGGAATTTCTATTGGTTTTGACCCCTATGATATTTTCACATATGTCTGATCGATGGTTCATGTCATCTTGAACAAACAATTCTTATTGTAATAATTATATCTTTTACACCTTCTCGATTTTTTGGAAGATCTATTCACTTGTCATTTACACAAACTTCCAATAAACAATTGTGATCATAATATCTTCAATCATGTATTAGTATATATTAAAAAAAATATTATCATAAAATAATACACATTGAACTGATTATAACAAATATCTCACATGTATGTTTTTATTTGTTATGCGTATAAATTACAAAAACACAGCTAAAGTTTTGTAACTTTGACCACATAAAAGATAAAAGTGAAGTATATAATAAGGGCCAAAAAATGTGGTCTTTGGATACTCTTATGATCTTATTGTTATATTATTATTTAAAGTTTTATGGCTTATGAAGCCTCTAAAACCCTATAATCAAATCGAGTTTAATTTCTGACGGACTATGAGTTGAATTTAATCCAAAATCATAATATCAACCAAAATACCATATCTATTAATAACCCAAAACAAAAACATTAACCAAAATTATAACTATTAATCCAAAACCATAACTATTAACCTCTAAACAATAATTATTAACTTAAACGAGTAATCTGCATCTTTTAGTGTAATCAGAAACATTAACCAAACCATAATTATTAACCATAAGCTTTGGTGGTCGACTTTGTATCACAAAAAGTCTACGAGCAGTGGTTAATCAATCAAAGGGAATCAAGATTATGCTTAAAATCTGTGAGAAGCAATAATAGTTTTGGATTAGCGAAGTTGTTATTTTTAGTTAATAGTTATGGTAATCGGATTGATAATTATAACTTTCAAATTATTAATTAGTTATGTTTTTCAAGCTAATATTATGGTATTTGATTATGAATTTAGATTAATAGTTA
>CANSNZ010000906.1:0-187767 GCA_947646795.1 Beta lomatogona | reverse complement strand
TCCTTGATTATATATGTTAACCAAATGCTACAATCGCCGATCACAATTATAGAACTGATTGATATTTTGTCATCTTACTTTCTCACAACCAGATACTCGGCTTGGAAATACTCAGTCGTGGACGTAAGACTGAAGTAGTGAGCATATAAACTTTCAGACATCTTCAAAACGACACCACACTGGTATGGATCCGGCCAACAACAATTGCTTGAACAGGTTTAGATGAATATGGCATTGCCCTAACCAATCTAAACTAGATCATCGATATTCAAAGCAAACAAGTTCAATGCTCCCAAGTCCCAGCATAGATAAGCAAGCTCTAAATCCAGGTAGGAAACTACATAGATTCATAGAACAAGGGAAGTAGATTGGATGCATCAGGCTAAATAGAGCATGGACTATTATAAGTACCTCAAGAACCATGTGTAGTAACTGGAAGGCAGCACGCATTCCGTTGTCTCTCAGCGTAAAACGGAATTCCATGCATATAAACTCCTCGGTGGATTCCAGCGAGCAATTAATCAGATGATTTACACAGAAAAGCTCTACCTGCCAATAGCAACATCAACATTAGAGTAACAATTACTAACTATGAATAGAAATTGACTGAAAAGTATATTAACAAACATGTAGCACAGATTGGGGCACGAAACATGGCCCAAATATGCTTAATTAACATAGTAATCAATAAATTTCTTCTAAAAATTCAATGACAGTTTAGATGTTCCATGTAAAAGAAGTCGGGCTAGTTAGTAATTTATTCTGGCTTACTACAAAAAGAAATCCTACTTAGTTGGATTTACTCATTCCTCTAAAGTCTAAAGACATCAAGAGCAGCATTTGCTAGCACAATTATTTGCAAAGTATAAGCAACTTAAAAAGAACAAAACACATCCAAGTGGCACTCAGAAAAATCAATGTCTTTTGAAGCATTTATATGAACCATAGATACAAGATGAACTTTACCTGCTCTCTAGAAAAGTTGCCAACACGACCACCCTCACTGAGAGTCCGAACTCCAACAACAACAGACCCCTTTTCATCTGAACGTTCCATGGCTCGTCCACCACCAACTATGAGCCGCATGACACCACTCTGGCTTTCATGTCTTGAGATCTACGATGAAATTACAGTCAAGCACATGAAAGTGAGAAGAAAAAACTGTAGCAAGCCAGCAACTAATGCAGAAAGCTATAATCGAACAGAAAACAAAGCAGGGTGCTGGAAGGAACTATCAAAAGGCGGAGACAACAAAGCATTTACGACATAGAAAATCCTATTTCACCAAACAGATTCAAATTATGACTTGCAACTATTGGTCTTTTCTCCGTTCTCTATTCTCAATTTTTTTCTTTTCTGTAGTTCACCTTCCAAAATTTCAAACAGGTGTACGAAAGCCTAATATCATGTAGTTCAGTGTAAGAATGACGCTAGACCACCAGAAGTTTTGCTACTCATGAATGCAAGCTCATTCTTTGAGACGCCAAGCATTTTGAAACACAGTACACTACATAGTTCATACAAGATGTTATGGAAGAATATTGCCACAAAAAGAAGCCTGATTTCTACAACAAACTCAAACAAGAACACATATGGAAGCCGATACTTTTACACAAAAAAATTACCTACAATAAGAGTTAGTCTTGCGTGGACCTGGTCTACAATAATATTATTGTGGACCAAAACCACTTATTTAACATAGTGACCCTTTTTTTGTACATAGTAACTTTTTCAAATTTTAAGTTACACTATACCGTTACTATCTACCATAGTGACTGTTTTTTTAAATATACTAACTCTTTCTCACATTAGTTTATCATGATGAACTTTTCACTTTGTGACATAGTAACCTTTTTTTTCATAGTCAAACTCCATAATTTATATCTATTCATCTTTTATATTTATTTTTTTATATAGTGATCTTTTTTTTCATAAATAACATGAATTAGCATTAGGTTCACACTAATTTAGTGTGGAGCAAGTCCATATAAGTTTTTTACCTACAATAATAGCAACAGAGCCAAATTGCAAGATCAGATACACTTAATCAAGATGCTTGTAGCCTTGTAGTACTTAGGAAACATTATATATATATATATATATATATATAGGGTAGAATCACATGAGAATGCCTCTTTACATGAGAAATGAGAATGAATCTCAACCACACGATTGGATTAGCGTTAGAACGCTTGTTCATTAGAGTTATACCCCAAAAAAAACTTAAGCCAAAAAAAAAAAAAAAAAAAAAAAAAAATTCTTCTAATATTTTCTTTTTGGAGTTACATCTCTTTTTCATTAGAGTTACATTACTTGTTCATTTCTCATATATATAAAATACAGTCTCTGTTTATGGAAAGATCGTGCTAAAATGAACCTGGCAAAGTTATACCTTGTAATTTACTGGAATACCATTTGAAAGACGACGCTGAGTGATCCCCGTCTCTTCATCATAAAGCTTAGTGCCATCTAGTTCTGCTCCCAGCGGTGCAAATGATGGGCTGCGTACCAATCTTAATTCTTGTAGCTGAGACGAAGTTATGAGATCTTTTGGCACCTCAAGCTGGGAAAAAAACACAGAAGCAAATGGGAAAAAATGAATTTACAAATAAGACATAGTGAATTTCAACAAGTATGAGAATATCTTTAAAAGAATTGCACCTCTAGTTCAGCCTCAATAGGTTCCTTCAATCCTGATATTATAGCTTCAGATACCTCACTGGGTGATATCTTGAAATCAGTTTCACCAATTCCATCAATATGCACTTTTTTAGGAACACAAGCAACAATTGCCGCAGGAGCAGGGGCAGTTGGTTTCCCAAAATCAGCAATAAATTCCAGCACTTCAGCACCGATGGAATTGACCTGTGAACAATAGCAAGAATTAGTCTTGGATAGTTTTAACAATTACTACAATATATGGATATACAAGTTTGAAGGACAGGAAAAAAGCGTCAATGTCGTGTAACTACACCATTCCTTGATAAGTAAAGCAACAGAATTAACAAGCAGCCAGCACCAAATATTACTCTACATTGCTTCTCCATCCAACCCTCAGTTATGGATAAGATACAACCATAGTGGGATCTTGTAACCTCTCCTAGATGCTGCTTCACAACATGCTTGCAGAATAAACCAAACAACCCATATGCATTAATGAACCAGGATACTCTCAAACAAGCAGTAAGAATAAAAAGCACTCCAAAACTATGGCAAAGAACTAATGATGTATAGCCGAAAGCAAATTCAATATTGACTGACAAAACAAAAGCCAAATTATTTTGGTTTGGGGCATAATCCAAACCGAAAACCGGACTTTCACCCCTATCAGACCTCCCCCAAAATTCTCAATTAGCCATCTATTACACCAATATTAATTGACCACCAGTGACAAAATCCTGACCTTCCATCCCCAAATTTTCTTCACGTGTGAGCTTGACTTGAAGATTAACTAATTAGAAGTGAAAAGAGAAAAAAGAATACGAAAGCATACTGCATTGGAAAGAGAAAACTGATGTGGTTATGGTGAAGAGTAATAAATGTCTTTAGATTGTTGTCTTTAACCCAAAATGGACGCGTAAATAAAATTTGGTACAACCCAAGAAAGGGTGTCAAAAAAATCAGGGTATTGCCCAAAAGTTTATGTATGCTATGTTGTGCAGATTTCTCCAACACCTAAGACTTAAGGTTCTAATTACCCCCACCAGTAAGTCAATAATCCATTAGCTACTCATTCCCCAGGCTCCCACACCATATTATGTCCCACTCATGATCCTGTAAGGTCTCTAGCAATCCTCTTGTCATTGTAAAGTTTAATTCTTCAATTCATATCATCTGTACTCATACATCAATGTAGATAAGTGCATGGAAATGAACGAATAAAGCAAATCAAGGACAGCAGATCAGAAACAGATTGGTTATATATGATACTCGATACATCCCCTGAAATTGGAAGTGCACGCAATAATGCCTTTTTTTGGTCTGAAAATTGTCTTTTGGACCCACTTATAAAATTTCCCATGCAATTCACACATCTTCCCAATTATATTACTTTTGTCTTACTTGGTTTAGTGGTAGGATTTATGGTAATTGAAGGTCCAAAGTTTAAATCCACCATTGCATTTGTGAGGAGTTTACCTCCTTCACCCTTTCTTACAAGTTGGGCTTCCATTGGGCTCAGGATCACCTGGCAGTAGGGCCCCGGCCCAAGCCCACTACATTAACAAGAAGAAAAATTACTTTCTTCTTTATATGTATGAAGATCGAACATAGACCCTCAATTTATGACAGATAAGACATAAAGTACCTCTTCAAGGGTAACTGTTCCAGCAACAGCAACCAAACTCTCATGACCTTGTAACTGGTCCATCACTTTGTGTCCTAATGCATCACTTTCCATAATGAAATCGAGATTGTCCACAGATGGCACATTATCGATCATTGCGGCCAAATGCTCACTGTCTTTCAATAAAGCATCCCTATATCGAGCTAGTTCACCTTTTGTCACACCGAATTCCTTCAGCCTACGGACCTGCAATCAGAGCAAATATTACTGAACCGCAAAATAATATTCCTTGCAGCAAAGAAAAATAAACACGGTTGCATGGCTAATCTTAAATAATAGAGCACAAACCTCCTGAACCGCAACTTTGATTGCATTTTGCCAATTTTTAGGTTCTGCAGTAACTGTAAGAGTGGTTACTGTGCAACCTTCTCTTCCAGAATCACTGTGGTCCAACTCAATTGCGGTGAAAGGGGGATTTGAACTCTGCACAATTTCAACAATGTAGCTGAGATATGGAGGGGAACAAAGAACGAATTGGGAGCAATTTTTTCCAAATGCTATACTAATGCACAAGCCAAAAATAGATACAATTTGAAGGACATTGGTTAGACATTGTCAGACAAACAAACGGGAAAAGAAAAACAAGAGACAAAAAGCCCAAATATAAAACAATTAATATGAAGCAAGAAGAGATTGATTTCAATTTCAAGTAACGAATACATTCTTCATTACACAAAAAACAATTCAACTCCTTTTTTATATTAAACAATTTCAAAAGCATTAGAGCCTAAAGCAACTAAATCAAAGAAGCTTTGCTCTTGCTGTACTTCAATACAATGTACTATGCCAAAGTCTAAGAGCACTGCAAATGCACAGATAAATAACACAAAGAACTCAGATATACCTTGCTAGACAACACTTATATAATTATTTTAAAAACATATATACAATGACAACATTTCAAAGGAGACCATAGAAATCAAATTATATCTAGATCAATGCACCTTGTATCGGGTGTTAATCCTGAAATGCAGGGCAGAAAGAACGATCCTCTTCATTAGTACATTTCGTAAATCGGCATATGTCCGAACTTTATTCACCGGAACCTGCAACGTCACAACAGAATGTGAAAGTGTAACGAGAAGTATGAAGACCAGGAATAGGAACTAAAAGCTAACAATGACTTTTTCTTTCAGAATCTATCCTATTTTGCAAGTGAAGATTGAGAAGAATGAAAAATTATATGCCAACGGCAAAAGGTCCACTGACATTTAATATGAAATGCAGCTACTCCACCCTCCTTAAATGAAGCAAACACCACTTTGACCAATTTCTTAACAAAAATGGATTCGCCAACTTCAAAAAGATGAAGATAAAATTTCTAATTTATTCTACCCTATCCCATTTCTCTCCCGATCTCTACTCTCCAGATATCTTATGGGGAAGACATGAACGCATGGTTTAACTACAACCTTTATGCCAAGAGACTCCAGTGGTCCATGGAGAGAGGTACTGAATCTATCATTTAGACATACAAGCAGTATTTCATTTGAAATCAAACGGGTGGAACAGTTCCATTTATGCACAAGGGTTTAGGTTATCTGATTGCTGAAAAATAGAGTTCGAACACTGATATGACAGGAACAGAGAAATCACCAAAAGCTAAAAATTCACGGCCAAATACGTTTACAGTAAGAAATAGACAAGCTTCACATAACTCTTAAAACATTAAGTAGCAGACATTATGCTTTCCTTACCTTGCAGAACATATTAAATGAAAAATTCTGAAGCAACTCATGCTGAAATATCTGGGGAGGGTCAGATACACGACCACTACCAGGTAGAGACCAATTGTGTTGAACAGGAGGACGTATTGCATGTCTTTCCTTTTTAGTAACTTTTGACTGGTCAGAACTTGATGCCTTATCTTGAGAAGTTCCACCAAGGCCAGCAGAGAGTTTAGGCACTAGAAAACTAGCCATCGCACCAAATGCATTAGGTGTTGGAGGTGGGGAAGCCACTGTCTCATTCTCAGATCCAGTCTGGCTAAATACAGCCTACATTTTTAATCACAAAGAGTAACATTATACCCATAATTAGAAAAGTCACCAACAAAAACACAAGCAACTGAGGCATTCACCTCTTACCTCAATTTGGTAAACAGTCTTCGAGATGTTATCTATATCCCCGACAATAAACAGAGTTGCATTTGCAGGAAAGTACCAGCGGTCGTGGAATTTTTTAATTTTATCAACATCCCACTTCTTGATCTGCTCCTCTAATCCTATAGGAAATCTTCCACTCAATTTGTTCTCTGAATGCAAATGTTGAAGCAGCTACATAAAAAGAAATGCATTACACTGAAGAGTCAGTAATATTGTAAATAAAAAAAAAACACAGTACAAGCAAACAGAAAGCATCAAAAAACCAGTGCAACCTGAACACACCTGGCAATCAACACGATATTCTATAGTATTCATCATCTGAAGTTCAGACAATATTGCCCGCCTTTCCTTTTCAACCCTAGATGCAAGAAATTTTGGGTGGAAAGCTATCTGCATGAAAGAAGTATCTTTACTTAATCTATCAAAAGACTAGATGAAGTTGCTAAGAAGGTGGAAAAGATATACTTGCCATAATTTCGAATATTACCTCATTTAAAGCATCAAGGACAGAAGGCAGCAAGTCACCATCAGAGTCCTAACAACAACCACAAATATGCAGTTAGTGTGTATATATATGTGCATATATATGTTACCAAGGCCTTATTGCCCAATAGGTAGCATATAGCATACGTGTTTGGGAACTTAGCAGTTTGATAACTACGTAGGAAATTTGGGAATTCAAACTCAATTTGCTTGTGGATATGGCATTCTAATTGAAAATGCTCTTAACCAATCACTTACATCAGCAAAGTCACTAATCTAATGCTAAATTTCCCCAAATATGCTAATTATTCTCTAATATGCTCTTTGTCACACACGCTTCAAGCTGCTTACACTTATAGTATAAACATATGTATCTTCTCCTGCCACACACCCTCGAAAGTTTGCGATAAGTACAGCATAACTCCATACCTTGTAGTATCAGCAAGAAACTCTCCGTGCATTAATTTTTAAAACACAACAAAAATAGGAGCTCAAAGCTAGTACGAGGAGAAGAATAAGAAAACTTTATATGTTGTTCAAATCAATAAATTTCAGTACAAAAAAATGATGGCGTCACATTTTTGAAAATAGTAAGTATCAAATAAAAGTATGATATAGGAATTGAACTTGGCCGTTCTCCAAGAGAAATTAGATTTTTAATATCTTTATTGAGGTCTGCAGTCTCATGCATTCTCATAGATATTTTGACATAATAGTTTTAGATGAAAGAAAGAATCCATACAACAAAAGACGCTTTTCATTTATGATCTTCTACATCGTGTGCCGGCCGTATTTAGTACTATCAGAACATTATTGTCTACTCTGAAAAAAAAGAGCCAAGGGAGCTAGAAGGGAGGCAGCAAACACCTATATTTTTTATTTCGACCTGATCAACATTTGAAAATCCATCACATAATTACTATGCCCTAGTCAAATGGCAATGTCTGACGGATAAAAGCAACGAACCTTTGCATGAGTTGGAGAGTGAATATGAAAGACCGTGTGGTGGAAATCTGTGTAAGCATTAGACCTTGCTCCTGTGCCAAGCAATTTCTCACGCTTCTTACTACCAAGAAATGCAACATGTTCTATCATATGTGCAATCCCCTGCTCATCATCCTCCTCATCAATAGACCCAACATGAACTTCCATATGTGCTTCAAACCTAGAATTAAGAAGAAAATATTAGAATTGCATGCTTATATATAGTAGCAATAAAAAGACCAGAGAAGTATGGAGAAGTTGAACTACAGGTCAATAGGTTTCATATGAGCAAAATTGTCATGAATCTAAAGCGAACATTACCAAGCGTGTCTAAGGTTGAAACATGATAATATGATATTGGAAACCATCACACCCGCGTAACACTAAGAACACCACATATAAGTGACAGAAAAAGACAATCAAGAGTAAACTAGGTGAGTTGTAATCGTACACCTGCATCTACAGACCATTTCAATTCTGTTTCTAGCCACAGAATGATAACACCTTCCTTAGTCACTGCAATAGGAACAACTTGTCTGGCAAGTAAGTAGTAGGAAAAACAAGAGACCATTTCACAAAAATAAATAGTAAGCTGCCTATTTGTTGTACCGCCTACAAGTATAATTGAGCAGGGGAAAAAAAAGGTAAAAAACATAAGAGTGCTAGATGGTGAACATGATGACATACAGTCAAAATATCCTCACCATCCTCAAATCAGGCTGTAAGATGCTGTCTCCCTACTATGTTGGAGGGATGAAAATGAAGGACCCAGGCCTGGAGCCAAGCAACCTCCCCCAGATCCCCACTCTGATCAGTTAAAGGGCTAGATTAGAGCACTAACCTTACACATCTAAAATCTCAGACAGATTGAAGAAAAACTTAGGTAGCATGAGTTTAATGATAGTCATGATTGTATCCTGAGGTTTTTAATCAAAGTGATATAATAACTTCGAGAATTTTCAAAGAATTCACAACAGATATGCTTACTAAAACAAGACATGGGCAAGGGATATCCTATGATATAGGACATAGGTGACAGATACCTGTTTGGTGGAACTTTATTGGGCAAAATGATGTAGCGTAGCCCATTTTTCAATTGACCTCGGTATAACTTGGGGTGAGATAGAAGTTCAGTATTCAAAAATTCTTCTACTTCTTCTCTTCTTACTTCGAGATCCATAAAGTCCAATCCCGGCTTCTCTAATATTTCCTCCGGACAACTTGTGCTAACTGCATGTGGTTCATCTGGACCAACAGCGGAGCATCGAACATGATGTTGCTTCATCTAAAAAACACACAAATAATCAATGTGCTGATAAGCAATTTCAAATGAAGTTACAATATCCTAAATTTCCAGCGACATTTCAGCAATTGCCTACATGAAACAGAAGTCGGCTCTTTGATCTTATTACTCAATCATGAGGTTGGAGGCTTGGATCCAAGTAAATCCTGTATCCAGACAAGTCTTTTGTCGCAAAAGATTTAGCCTCCACAATAATACTCCTAAAGGGCTCGCTATAGGAAAGGTTAAAGGATTCTTTTACCAGTCCACCCCCCAACAAACTCACTCAATAAACGAATCCATGATAAAATTGAAGCTAAAGCATCAGAAAACTCTAAATACATAATGAGGGGTCCAAAAATGTTCCCCATTGGTGAGTTTCAACAACAGAAAATCTTCCTAGGATAAATACAACCCCTTAAGTTATTTGATTATTTCAAATAAAAAGCACAAGAAAACTGAAAGCCGTACCAGATAAGATGTTTATCATTGCCCAGAAAACAAGGAGTACCTTGTTTCAAATCATTTATATTAAATAACGATTACTGGGGAAAATCATGTATGTTGAGATCAGCCTAAAGTTACATGAAGCTACTGTCACAAACATATTCTTAAGCTGCTTAATCAGTCAAACATCTACTTCCCAAGCACTAAACAATTTGGATTTGATTTACAGCCTACACGGCATGCAGTGTGTTCAAACTATGTTTTTCATTCAAAGGCTCGGACCTCAAAGCCATACAATGTTTCAATTGTAGCAATAACGAGTCCCCCAATAGCTATAAGCATCGTTTGCTGGAGCTTTTCTATTTGAATGATCAAAGAAATAATAATATATATATATATATATATATATATATATATATATATATATATATATATATATATATATATATATATATATATATAAAGCATGAGATCTGCTATTCTGAAAAATGCTTGGATTACAGTTAGCATTGGATGGCAATCGAATTCCAAGACGAAGTCCCAGCTACCAACATTTGCAAAACAGCATCTATTGATATGTTACTATTCATGCAGAAACCACAAACCTTGTGCACGTTTTTTATTGACATTTTGACAATCCCTCGATAAATTCAGTCAGAAAAAAAAAACACCAACTTTTAATAAGTGCAGCATCAAATAGTTAAATAGCTTATGGACGCATGATTAGATTCCACCACAAACATGCAATAGATAACAATATTCAAACATGTAGGGAAGCCTAAGATGATAGGTTTCACTAATTATTAATTAGTTCTTTAAAGGCGCTTACTTACACATACAGTGTCAGGCATGTTCTTTGACAACGGAAATGTTGATTTGTCTGATGAAAATCTTGAACTAAAACTCCTAGCAAATGAACCCCTTCTGCGACGAGTGTGGTTGCAGCACAAGTACATTCTATCTCTGGTTAAAGTTGCCAAGGGCGTTTGCTCCGTAAGAATAAACCCCTTCTGCCTCCAGAGATTATTCCTCATCTTAAGTGATCTAGTTACGATTGTTCGACCATCATTTGACAACCTTACGTCCATATGATCGAAAAGATATATAAGTATAATATTGGAAAAAGAAACCAGATAGGAGTAACCTGCACAGTGACTACAACTCCAAGAGCATTTATATAAAGCAGGGTCAACGATATTCAACAATAAAATAATTCAGTTAACACACAAAAATTAAAAGCATATTCTGTCAGGCATTTGACCCCCTCCACCCCAACGAGAAATGAAGCGAGGGCATTGTTTGACATTCACATAAACTGTTCGCCTAGCTATTTCACAGCAAAAAATCATGTTCGCTTCAATCTGTTCCTAAAGTGGTTTCTAATACAAATATTGACGTCTCAAGCCTCAGATTCACAATAAAATTACCTAGGGATGACTATATCCAGGATCACATACACAAGCCAGTAACAACAACCGTTGGTTGTCAGACTTGTGAACCACTTCGCACGTAACTACTTAGCAGGTTCAAAAGTAATTCTAATTTGAGGACTCTGGAGCGCCAGTTGCCTATCAAACTGTAGATCATGTGTCACATATGGAGGGAAGCAAAGAGTCTCCATTGGACCACCTTATTCCCAATCCAGCTCTAACTACCAATAAGCACATAGTATCCTTCCAGTTTCTGATATCCGATTACCACTTAACAATTAATGCCTTAGCGCGACAGTAAAACATGCATAGGAACATTACCCATGGAAGAGATCCTATGTGCTAATAAGTTATAGACGTTACTACTATAATTAGTTACCATTCCACGAAACAAAAACTTCCCCTCCCCAGATTTATTGCTGATTACTCAGCCTCCTCAACTTGAGACCCATGTCCTTCTATCTGAAAGCTCCCACAAAGGACTTCCTTGATTCCGTAATAAGGAGTGTTGGGTTGGCGGGTTTTTTTCCATTTTCCTTTGTTTGGTTTGTAAAGGGAGGAAACCAATTCCAAAGATGGACAACATTTTCCTTCTTAGGTAAGGAATGCAACATGTTCCTCCCTATTTTTTACCTTCTATTTCCCTCCTCTTGTCCATCCTTTCCCTTCCATTTACATTCTACTTTTTCTATCTAAATATTCACGTAATAAACATAACCAAACAATAGAATTGTGTTTCCCATTGAAAATGTTTCAATTCTAACCAATCAAGCCAAACACTCCCTCCATCAAAAAAATAAAGTTGTTATATTGGCCCAACCTCTTTTAATTAAGGAAATGATACTATTTTACTAACACACCAATAACCATTGTCCATTAACACTATGTTAGGCAAATTCTCACACTCTCCGCACATAGTGCACCTTTCAAGAACTCCAATCATAAATCATTACTACTTCTTAGATGGAAAAACCTTTGTCTACCCAGTGAGACATTAACAATTAGTGGATTCCAACTCAGTAGAGTCAATAATTTTTTAATCGTCTATCTATAGTGAGTTGCTTACCCAGTGAGTAGATATATCAATCTCCTTCTTAGATGACACTTATTTCTTAGATATCCCAAAATAGTAAACGTAATCAATTCCAAAGTATGAGAGTTCCGCAAACAAATAATGAAAAGAATCAAGAAAAGAGAAAAAAAAATACGTAAAATGAAATTTGCACACATATCCAGGAGTTATTAATTACTCGTATTGCATTAATATCTAAAACTAACAAGTAATTGCATTGAAATTTAATGCCACAATATAACAATATGAGATTAAGCGAGTAAATAAAACCATGTATTACTACTATTAAAGAAAGAAGTGTACCTGCACTTGGAAAAGCACAGAGGAGGTCGACGAAGACTCAATCGAGGAAACTTAGGGTTTAAAGAAGAAGACGACCTAGAAATTGCAACATTTGCCGAACTACGTTCTTCCCCAAAATTATTCAACTTATTACAAATTTGAAGTTTCGAAACTCCACCAGAAACAACAGAAGCTGAAGCCGCCATTGTTATACCTTCAATACCTCACCTTATTATCACCAAAAATAAAAAATCAAGGTCTCACAACTCATGAACTCAACACTATCTCATCAAAATCTTCCTCCTTATTATTATAACCTGCAAATTAATCGCCGAAAAAAACATTTTTCAACTGAATTACTGCAAAATTTCCGAAACCTAAAAAATCAATTTGAAGAAGAGGAGAGAGAAAGAAGATACCAGAGGAGAGAGAAAGTGAGATAATGGTTGAGCAACGGTGAGAGAGAAGAAGACGTCGAAGACTAAGAGGTATTTTTTTTTTTTTTTTGAGTTGAGTAAGTTGGTGTGAGAAGAATAATTATTTTACGCACCAAAAAAAACTAAAAGTAGAATTTGTTATTTGTGTTATTTGTAAGAGATTTTTTCTGGTAAAATAAAAAAAGAGGGGAAATAATATCTTTTTGCAAAATTGTATTGGGTTGCGTGGATGTATTTCCTTCATTAGATTACTAAAATAGAGACAATGAAATAAAAATCTTTTCCTTAGGTGAAATTGTGGTTGATTTTATTGAATTGATGTGCCAATTTAGTGGTGATCAACTTGGGCCTGATTCGGCTGAAAAATAAACGTGTTTTGGATAATATTTTTTGTCTCGTGATTTGGGCCCAGCCTGATGTTTGGGTAAAAAATCAGGTTAGGAGTAATTAATTCCGAAAATTAGGCTAATTTCCAACTCGAAATGGCCTGAAAGAACACTTGGCCGACCCGAAATTGCAGCTTTTAGCGCAAAATGTTTGACATGACACATGAGGATTGGCTTGGCCCGGCCCATGATCACCTCTGTGTTAATTATATTCTCTTCGAGTTATGAAAAAGAGTTGCGAAAGGTGAAAATTTGTTTCAAATATTATATATTTATTTTGTATAGCAGATTAAAGTTACTTTTGATTGGAGTAATTAATTGCATCTCGAGTCTTCTTGTCGAGTTTTGTGCACATGTTCGCCAACTAGAGAAATTGTCGGGAGCACAAAGTTACCGGTTGTTACTAAGACAAATTCTTATACCAGATAAAAAAGAAATGTTTGATTTTTTAGAATATAATTTTTTTAATATGAAAAACTAATTTCTAAAGGTATGCTTGAAACCCGTCGAATTATAAAGATTTGGTAGATGTTTAAGGGGTTCATATAGTATCTAGTGAAATCATTATTCTGTTGTTCACTTTCACTTCTATTAAAGTGAAGAATCGAAAATCTCTAGTGGGTCGAGTTGAGTTTTTTTTATTATATTGAGATAAGAACTTCCCACATTAAAATCTATGTTGCCATTCAAGTTCTTATTTTTTATAGCTTTATTTATGCAAAAAGAGTTAATATTTTATATTTAGACCATGTTCTTTTCGACTGAATTGTACTTAACTAAATTAATGAATTTGTCAGAACTAATTTGTTTGAACTGAATTGAATTTCCACTAATTCAGTCTAAAAGAACGAGACTTTAAACTCTAACTACCATTTAATCCCCCTCAAAAAAAAAAAAAAAAAAAACTACCATTTAATCCCCTCTTGTAGTTTTTCCAATACTTTAACAAAATTATTATAAGGCTCTTCTATTTTACTTCCTGCGTCTTTTATTGTAATATTTTGACTTTTCTATTATTCACAATTTACATTTTGATTGTGTATGATGATCAATGCACATATTTATATGAGATCTTATTTGATTTGACTCAACGAGTAATTTTTAAATTTCTCATTTGCATAATTTTACAAATACATAACTAAAATTATTAGAGGTTAGAGTGACTCGGCAAGTGTCAAAATGCAAATGTTGTAACTAAAAAAGAATAGAGGATGTACATTATAGTATAATTTGTTGGGGGAACGCGCGCGAAAAAGTAAGGTCTACATGTCTACATCACTGGCTTCCCTCTTGTTCTATTATCTTTTGTATGAGGATGTCAATGCATCTATTGATCTTTTCCTCGTATGCTTATTCATTTTTATTTTATTTTTGGTAAAAATCATTTATTAATATGATCATATAAATCGTAAATCCACATAATCCAATAACTCATCTCGAACTTGCTTATTACTTTTCACTATATCAACAACTAGTTTTGAAGCCCGTGCGTTGCACGGGTTGTTACTTATTTTATCTTTTTGTAATTTTTTTTGTTAATATTATTGTCAATTTTGTGTTGTTGTGAAATGAGATTTTTCAACACTATTGTATGTATAACTTTCTCCATTCCTTTTCTATTACAACAATTACCGCTTTAAGTAGTTTCATCTTTTGGAACCATTTCACTTTTGGTAAAACAAAAGCAACTATTGTTGACAATATTGCCTTTATTTTATGTTAATAAAACCCTCATTAATTATCTAAATTGCCTCATAAAGCTGCGTTTACTTTATTAAGGATTATTTATCCCCTACTCTAGTTAACTCAAGGGGTACCTCTATGCTAAATCATCCATTTTTTATTTCCTTAAAAACCATGCCCACACCAATTGTTGTAGTAGAAAAAAAAAACAGGGAAGTATTTGTCATTATACTATAATTTCTAGATTTGTTATTACGATATATAAATTTTATAATTTTTAATATCCAATTAAATATTGTAACTAACTCTATTATTAAATGGTCTCCTAATAATAGGTATGACCAACAATAATTAACACAGTTTTAACATGAATAATACCCGAATAATAATTTAAGAAAGTAGAAGGTAATAATTTAATAGATGCAGAACCGAAAGAATAGAGAAAAACATGAGTGTCAGCCACAACTTCAACTTTGAATATAGCACATAAACACTAACGCATATAGAATGGAAGGTGAAAAAACAAAAAAGAAGATCATAATGATAGTTTCATGAATAAAATTAATTAAATGTAAAACTAACCTCTATTAATAATTGAAAATACTATTTAAGAGAGAAAAAAATACCTCTTCATCAATCATGACCATATCAAGACTTATCAAACTTCCCCCTTTTTTATGATCCGTGACCTTAAACAGTCTAGAAACGCGAATCTTGATTTCCAAATAGTTTTAGTAGAATTAAGTTCATGGAGAAAAGAATAAGATCTTACATATAGATATATGGGAAAAAACATTGATTCTTCATGTAATGCCATCATGGAATGCTATAGGTTCAAAACTATGGATATGAATTTTTTACCTTTATATAACTCAATTTTTAAAAGTATGATTCTTGAAGACATAATTAGTATTGTCAGGTATAATACGCTATTTTTATATATTTAAAATAAAGAATAAATAATATGTTATTTTTCATCTAAATAAATACATTTTCATAAGTTGTAAAACGATATTGTATATAGATCTTATTTCAAAGCATATCTCGAGCACTCTCCGAAGGTAAAAAAACTATACTATTGCGAATTATGTAGCAAAAGTTATAATCAATTTATATTGTATAATAGTTTAGATGTTTTATTTAAAATCAGACTATCAATTTTACATTGTTGTTTATCTTATTATATTTCATAAGTTGTAGAACTGTATTGTAAATTGATCTTATTTCAAAGCATATCTAGAGCACTATCCAATGGTACAAAAATTATTATACACAATTTAGATAATATAATAATTTAGTTGTTAATTCAAAAGCAAACTCTAATTTTCGCTTATCAAAAGCTCCTTATATGCATTTAAATCTATGTAAAACTCTATTCTTTAAATATTTTCATGATTTGTGACCCTATATTGTAAATGGATCTTACTTTGAAGCATATTTCAAGCACTCTCCAATGGTAGACGAATTATAATGTTTTGAATTAGGTAGCAAAAGTTATACACAATTTACATAATATAATAATTTAGGTTGTTTATTCAAAATGAAACTCTAATTTTCCCTATCCAAAACTACTTTTAGGTATTTAAATATATGTAGAACTCTATTTTTTATAATATTTAAATTTAAAACTAATGACATGGCAATCCTACGTGGCGCTCTCTATTTCATAAGTTGTCGAACTATATTCTAAATGGATCTTAGTTCGAAGTATATTTCGAGCACTATCCAATGGTACAAAAATTATAATATTCCGAATTACGTATCAAAAGTTATACGAAATTTACATAATATAATTATTTGGGTTGTAAATTCAAAATCAAACTTTAATTTTCGCTTATCCAAAACTCCTTGTACATATTTAAATTTTTGTAGAACTCTATTTTTGTAAAAAATAAAAACTTATCCTGAGATTTGATTACGTTATTTTCACCTGAACTTTGTTGAACTTATTAGAATTCTCCTAATCTTATTTGCATATATTGGAATTCTCCTAATGTTGGTACAGTTTTTCAAGGCAAACTGAGGACAAAAGTGGAAAAAAAGATACTCAATGAGGGTAAGTGGAGAATTCATACTATTTTATAATTGGAAAGGGGAGAAACAAGAACAATATTTTGGGACACCCTAAAAGGAATGTAGGCACTATATTATGGGACGGAGGGAGTAGTATTTTACAATTTATTAGAAATACTCTAAACTTATCTAAAGTTATTAGACCTACAAGCTATTTTTCCATTTTGTAAAGGTGAACTAAAAACACTCTTTATTGGAGGACACTATGATCCTTGGTTCTTAGTGTCTGCATCAACTTTTGGCAAAATTGCAAACTCAAAGAAGCTACCAACCACAACATAATTGTAGTTTGCAGATGATTTTTAGGTGATCATATTAAATATGGCAAAAAAATTAGCAGTTCAAAATCATTGTAAAGTTTCTAGAACCACTTTGATTTCCCATCGAATATGACCACCTAAGAATTTATAGTTGCGCATTGTGCACAGCCCCAACATCAAGATGGGAAATAGTACAATAGTTCATTTTGTGGCAAGATGGGATTTCAATGTTGATTTAATATATATCTTACCTCTTCAAAGATAATGCTGGTCGAACACATTGTTTATGTTGATTTATGATTTCCTCCGGGGAAATACTACTATGTACTAGTACCCTTTGTAAGGTCTCTTTTGCATAAAACAGTCTATCTAGTATCAAAGCAAGTTTCCTTTTCTCATGTATAACCAGACTAGAGGAAAGGACTTAAGACAAGAGCAAAGCTTGACAATTCCAACGATCGTTCTTGACTCTTCTTCTTTTCAAGTTATCGCTCAAGAAAGCAAAGTCTCGCTCGCCAAGTCGCTATTCGATGCCCTCGCTTGTGCCTGCACAAGCCTCCATTTGCGTCATGCATTTTGCCACCAATAGGCAAGAGATCACCGCACGTCCCGTGTACCAGAATACTTGCAGCACTAAGACTAATTCAGTTCAGTAATAACTGATTTACAAACAGCTTCCCAACAACATTTCAAGCCAGACGAGTAATTAGCTTCATGTACCTGATCTTAGGTGATAACTCAATGCTCCTACTGCTTGAAAGATTATTGTATGATCCCAACTCCCTAGTCTACGTACCACGATTCCTCACAACATTGAAGAACTATCCTCAAGTATGGGTTACTATCATTCTAGAAATGGGCAACCTTACCCTGGAATTACGGTTACATATCCTGATATCCTCTTCAAAATGGTAGCCATCCCTCTAAAAATTTGGTAAATGTCCCCCTAAAAAATTTACATATCAAAATACTACTACTTCACAAGCTTCCAGAAATATCTATAGTTAAATGTATTGGAATTTAAATGTGACCAGTAAACATAAAAATCAAATAACAATACATGACGCATCAAGGAGTAACAAAAGTATTTTCCTTGTCGCCATGATTAAAAAAGCTAAGCAATTAGATAACATAAGACAAACTGACAAAGGTATAGAGTACTAGTCCCTTTAGACTTGGAATTCCTACGCTCCTACTCCTCGTTGGTCCGTGCATAAATGTATGTAATTTTGGAGGACGATCTATGATGAAATCTTCAATATGAGGAAGAATCCACAATGATATTGCTAAAAACTAGTTAAAACTCGAGTTTGAAGCTACTCAAGAAGCGTACCACATCATTTACACCCTTTTCGAACATAGCAAAAAGCACAAAATTATACATAGCCGATCAATTTTGTAAATACACTTGTTTGTATCTTGAATGTAGCCACGGAAAAATGGATAACACATTAATTTGGTCAAAAATTCTTTAATCAGGATATAAGAAAGTGGGGGTAGATAGAATACCAGTCCATGATGATTAAAAATGGTAGTAATATATAAGTATAGCACCAGATCAAGATTAACAATATGCAATTACCCATTTTGGCTTGCAAGATTTGACTTACTGAACAAATTACTCCCACCTATTTTCTGAGAGAAAGCAGTTCGAAGCTACGGATATGGTCATCACGGATCCCTCGTGAAGCAGAAGCACGTGTTCGTGAAGCTGCCCGGGTCTCTGTTCCCTGGTGAAGCCTCTGTACATTTGAGGAGTGGCGGTGGACCCCATTAGAGGCAAGTCGAGCGGCACGACTCTCCCCAAGGTCACCAGAGGAGGTTGGCCTGTTGCTTGAGGCAGCCACAGCTCTTCTAGAAGTGCTGCTAACTCGGGAGAGGTTTGCCTTCTCGGAGTCTCTTTGCTAGAATTTGCAAAGAAGATGTTACTTAGATAATCCTACTTGGAATTACTCAAAAATTAAATAATGTAAACTATGATTATGCAGCATGAAGGTACATGTTTGAGCACTGAAATTAAGCAATCTTCAAAACTTATACTCGATAACTACAGCAACTGGAACCACTAAAAGCAGAACAGATAACAATCGGAATGGAATAATTCATGAAATTATGGAAGGCCCAGGCCCGTGTAATAATCACGTAATTTGGATAAAGGAACCAGCTACAAATACTACATTACTATGATCAAGTATAGCAGTTTTGATCGAGGATCATGAAGGAAGTTTAAATATTGAAAGGTCCTCATGAAATTTGAAGATTGGAAGGTCCAGCATATCTAACACAAGGCAATTGTGCAGTAGATTGGATTGTTAATGCAGGACATCTAGTTTCATCCCGCATGTTGATCAATAATAGTAATAGCCCGCTTCGCCTCTCGATCATGTGATCGGACTCATTAGGTATTCCCCTCGAGACTTGAGAGGAACGTATCCTGATGTACTTTATCTACTTGTCTTTATAAGAAATATTAATAAGTTCTTTTCAAGGAAAAAAAAAAACAACAGTTTGCCAGCAATTGCACTGAGAAAAATATAAACCACAGACCACAGATAAAAAGAACTACTAAAAGATTTACCATGTCCCGGGATGTAGTTACATCTTGTGAGGTCCTTTGCTTGGACTGATCACCAGAGCCTAAAGCATTTCGGCGGGAAATAGCCTCTACTGCACCAGTAAGTCTATCCCGAAGCTCACGCCCCACTGAATGACATAATATGAAGTGAGAATCAGCCATCAAAAATGAGAAAAAAAGGGAGTAGCTAGGTCTACAATATATTATTACAAAAGATACTCTCAAGTCAAGAGTCAAGACAACATTGTAATATTGATTTGGCTGAGGATCATTCTGAAACAGATACCAGAGGACCAAAAAAAATAATCTGATTCTTACATCTGGTCCATCAACAGTTAATGAACTCTATGCTCGAATTGAAATAATGTTGACTGCACAAGAAAAGGAAAGGAGAGCACACAAACCTGAGGGTCTCTCTGGTCTTTCTGGTCTTTCCGCAGATGGTCCTCCATTTACAGCTGGCTTCGGACCAGGATACTGGAAAACACAAACAGTTAGGCTACAAATAAAGGTAGTCACTAATTATTCCACAAAAACAAAGAAACACTAACCCGTGATCTAGAGCTACCACCAACTTGGGGATACTTCATTATTGTCCAGTCAAATACATAGTCGAACTGATAACCTATGGAAAGGTCATAATTAAAATTTCATTCATGCTAATGTGTTGCTAGTAATCGATTTCTCAAGAGAATCACAGACTAAATAGCAGAGAGAGCTTAAACACTATAGGTCGATGTACAAAATCAAATCTGAACAAAAAAACCTCTCAAATGATAAAGATGAAAATTTGTTCACGACGTTTACCTTCTCGAATAAATAGGTCCCTGAAAAGCCTTTTCAGATACGCATAATCGGGCTTATCTTCAAAGCGTAATGATCTGCAGTAGTGGAAATATGATACAAACTCTGACGGATATGATTTGCAAAGAACCTGTTGAACACATATCCTAGTTAGATGTGGTAATCTTTCCAGTTTTCAAATATTAGCAATGCAAAGTGTGAAGTCAATGGAAATATTTTGTTTAAGAAAAACAAGCATTTGATAGATAAATTGAAGAAAGTGAAAACCACAAAACCACCAGAACAGATGTCACACCCAACAGGCATCAGGTAAGAGAACGCTTGAAGGTATAGGCATGGTATTTTTGAGGATCACGGCCTCAAGATACCAATTATATATTAAACATCAAATATAAGGGTCGAGAAATGCCATAGTACCTCTATGGGAGTCATCATCTTCTTTTCACTAATTTTATCATATTTCTGCTTTTTGGTATTTGCTTTTAACCCTTGCCAAGGAAGGCTGACACAGATAAATCACATATAAACATCTTATAAACAATAAAGATAGCAAACAAAAGTTCCCTAGATTACAAACAAAGAGGCAAAATATAAAAACAAAACAAAACAAAACAGTACCTTCCTCTAAGGAAATACATAAGAACATAACCAAGAGATTCAAGATCATCCCGTCTACTTTGTTCTGCAAAACAATCGGATGAAATCAGATTCCGTGCAAGCTGACAAAGTGGCCCATGACTCAGTGGCACAAAATTTATACACCAGCTACTAACCAATTCCAAGATGAGTATTGACACTTGCATAGCGTGCTGTACCAGTCAGGCTTTTGTTCTCCCTGAAACAGCATAGGCAATCATTTAGCCATGAAAGCGAAGACAAAGAACAGCCTAAAGGGGAGGGAGGTAAACACACAAAAGCCCTCAAAAGACGTTGATTTAAATGGATGGGACCAAGAAGGCAACTAAATAAACAAAATTCAAACACAAAGGACATATGTACAATAAAAGAGGATAGACCATTCATTGATTACCTGTAAGGTATGTGCTTATGAGTTTGCAGGTCCCTGTACTTCTTAGCTAACCCATAATCAATAATGTACACCTACATCAGGACAGACATGGCAGCATGTTATCTCCTTGTTCTTATAAAAAGACATGTAAACTTTTCAAAGAAGTTGACATTCTCTCAGTTCTCAGTTCAAACAACAGAAAGCCTACTCAATAGATCAGCAAATTCTCTTAGCGAATGTTCTTTTTCTCCTCCAAAATATTATATCACAAATTCTCCTTGCGCTCATGTCACGGACAAAAGCTGTTTAGAATCTCATTAGTCATGCATTATCTTGAGATGAGAAGCGTGTTAATTGCTGCACAATCAACTTCCCTTTCCTCCAATATTAGTACCCCGGAGCATCATATATTTGCACAAAAGAAGGATAATCCACTCAATCGATAACCTGACACTGTAATTTACTCCTTTTCTCACTTGTAAGGGGCTAATAATCTCCCATGTTACAATATCACATTAATAAAATAAGCGCTAATGCGCTATTAATAACCCTAGCATGTAACTTCAGAGTGAAGCATGTAACTTCGAAGTAAAACTTGCGTCCTCCAATTATTCAGATGCAATAATCACTTCGATTCCAGTCTAGTTTGAGCACTTCCATTTGCCCTCCTAAAGTCTTCTCCGAATTTGATCTTTTCCATACAAGACAATTTAACAATCTAAGGGTAAAAAACTTATTTCTTTTTTATCCGACCACACCACAGTACAAGACAAATTAACATCAAAATATTAAACTAAAAACTACCTGATTAGCTTTGCGACCAAGTCCCATTAAAAAATTATCAGGTTTTATGTCACGGTGAAGGAAGCCTCTTGAGTGCATGTACTCAACTCTGTTGATCTGAAAACAAAGAAGAGATTAAAACATCATTACAAGCTCCAGACCAAGATGTGCAACAAGAATTTTAAGATACTTACTAATTGGTCAGCAAGCATTAGCACTGTCTTCAGTGACAACTTCCGGCTGCAGTAGTTGAATAGGTCTTCCAAGCTCGGTCCCAGAAGATCAATCACCATTACATTATGTTCACCTTCAACTCCAAACCATTTAAGATGGGGAACTCCAGCTTCAACAACAAAAAAAAATGTTCAGACAATAGTTGTCTTGAAAGTCCAGGCTTAAAATTTTGCAGGCGGAAGAATTGATTCAGCATCCCTATGCACAAGTTCAGGAAATAAAGAGCTGTGGCAACCTTATACCGCACATCAGAGGTTCACTTAGAGGCCTTGATGCCCCAAGGGCATCTGAGAATATATATATTACGAGCATGGCTAAACACCAAAAAATGTTTGTAACCAAACAAGAGAGGAAGCAAAGTGCGGCCACATAAGGGATTAGCAAAATGCTTTTACTCTCTCTTTTATTGTGACAAACATGTTACGGTGTTTAGTGTTTTTCACATATTATCTAGTCATGTCAGAAAGTGTAGGGTACATCACTTTATACTAGTTGTTTTGGAATACAGAAAGGCCAGGAACCATAAAAGGAAAGTTATTTGTCAGTGCGGAAAGGCTAGGAAGTTCTAGGCACGAAACATATGATATTGCATTGACTTCATATCCTTCACAAGCATAAAATGGCAAATGTCAAACATAGCCTGCCACAGCACTTGAGCAGGTGTTTGATGCGTTACACATAACATAGAAGGTAAATATTACTGGAGTACAGTAGAAAATTATAGGACCTATTAGGGTTTATCAACTAAGCCACTAAATCATCAAATTTCAGAAGGCATATAACTTGCTTTTCCTCAGTGTATAACTGCGTTTAACTTTGAGAAAGATAATTCCTATTTCCAACAAAGACCACATATAAATCATAAAAGAAAGAGAAGCTCCCCAGAGCAAAGAAAACTAGCTGAATGCAAACAGTTGAACTTTGAACTTCCTACATCACTGATTAATGGCGGATAATCATACATACTCAAAAAGGAAAACGAAGCTACTGAGTTCCTAGAAATCCAAAAAGGAATATAAAGAGCTTACTTCCTCCTTGAAGCAGCATATACAACTTTGATTCATAGTGTAATTGGGGATGCTTGGTCTTCACAGATTCCTGCAATCACAACATCAAGAACAATTATTTTATGGGATAAGAGAAATATACAACTTCACTAATCATTTTGGGCCACATACAACCAGTGCCAGCTGCTAAAGAACAACACAGCAAGCAACCAAACAAGCAAGTTTCCTTCTTTTGTCACAAATACAATAAAAAATATAATGAAAGATCCAACAAAAATGAATACACACGTGCACTACATTCCCTATAACAACTTTGAGATTCAAATGTGGCTCCTTTGCCATGATATGCATGAATTAGTAATGCAGACAATAGCATAATTCATATGTGATACTTCTCCATCTAGATAAAATGAAACCAGGACAACATGTAAAAGAAACTTACAGTCAAATTAAAACAAAACTACCCCAAAAAACATTCTTTTTTAACATCCTCCAACCTAAACACACATTATCAAGCACTAGATAAACAAGCAATGATGTTTAGATATGCAAGTCAACTACTCTATTTCAACCATCAGACAAAAAAAAAACCCAGAAAAAGATCATACCATTTTAACAGCCACTTCCTCACCAGTTTGAATATTGACCCCTGGATCAATCAATCAAACAAACACATCAAAATTTGGTCAACCACCATATTTCTGAAACAAACTAAAAGAGAAATCAATCAAATTTTTACCTAAATAAAGCTCTCCAAATGATCCACTCCCAATTTTTCTCCCCATCTTGAACTTCCCACCAATTACCTGATCCATCTTTTACCCCCAAAAAACCAACAAAAATTAATCTGATGGGGTTTCAGATTTACCCCCAACTCAACCAAAAGTCACAATCTTTAGCTCTTAAATCCCAGAATTAATCAGAAAATAAGCTCAATATAAGAAGAAAATTCCCCCAAAAATAAAAAATAATTAATCCAATTTGCAGAACTTGCTGTACAATAAACTAACTAACTACCCATTTACATAAAATCAATTATCCAAAAAAAAAAAATCTTCTGGGCTCGCTCAAATCAAAGTTGGGTGCACATCAAGATTGGAAAAACCCTAAATCTTCCACCTCAAAAGAAGATAAAAAAAAATAATAAAATTGGGAAAAACTGGAACCCTAATCAGGAAAAAGGGAATTGATTATACGTTGTTAATGCAGCAAAGGACAAGACCATCTATAACGATAATAATCATTGGAAAATAAATTACCGCATTTTTGTGTGTTTTAGAGAGATAGGGATAGAGAGAGAAAGAGAGGAAGAAGAAGAAGAAGAGGAGAGAGAAAGAGAGAGAGAGAGACAGAAAGCAGAAAAAGACAGAGGGAGACAGAAAGCAGAATGGGGGTAGAAAATTAACCGAAAGTCCGAAATTATGAGTTATGAGACTTATGACCAGTACTACAGCAAAAAAGGATATATGTTTTTTTCTAAATTTTTGTCTATCAAAAAGTTTTTTTTTAATCTTTTTAAGGAATTTTTTGATAAGTTAAAGACTGGATTTAAATTCACTCAATGCGTCTTTGAAGTTATAAGAAAATGTATAATAGTTTTCGTATATTACTAGTTTTGAAGTCCGTGTGTTGCACGGGTTGTTGTTTATTTTATCTTTTTGTAAATTTTTTTGTTAACATTATTGTCAATTTTGTGTTCTTTGTGGTATGAGATTTTTCAACACTATTAGTATTTATAACTTTCTCCATTCCTTTTCTATTACAACAATTACCGTTTTGGGTAGTTTCATCTTTTGGAACCATTTCACTTTTGGTAAAACAAAAGCAACTATTGTTGACAATATTGCCTTTGTTTTATGTTAATAAAACCCTCATTAATTATCTAAATTGCCTCATAAAGTTGCGTTTACTTTATTAAGGATTATTTATCTCCTACTCTAGTTAACTTGGGTACCTCTATGCTAAATCACCCATTTTTTATTTCCATATAAACCATGCACACACCAATTGTTGTAGTAGAAAAAGAACAGGAAGTATTTGTCATTATACTATAATTTCTAGATTTGTTATTACGATATATAAATTTTATAATTTGTGATATCCAATTAAATATTGTAACTAACTCTATTATTAAATGGTATCCTAATAATAGGTATGACTAACAATAATTAACACAGTTTTAACATGAATAATATCCGAATGATAATTTAAGAAAGTAGAGCGAGGGTAATAATTTAATAGATGCAGAACAGAAATAATAGAGAAAAACATGAGTGTCAGCCACAACTTCAACATTGAATATAGCACATAAACACTAACGCATATAGAATGGAAGATGAAAAAGCAAAAAAGAAAATCATAATGATAGTTTCATGAATAAAATTAATTAAATATAAAACTAACCTCTATTAATAATTGAAAATACTATTTAAGAGAGAAAAAAAATACCTCTTCATCAATCATGACCATATCAAGACTTATCAAACTTCCCCCTTTTTTATGATCCGTGACCTTAAATAGTATATAAACGCGAATCTTGATTTCCAAATAGTTTTAGTAAAATTAAGTTCATGGAGAAAAGAATAAGATCTTACATATAGATATATGGAAAAAAACATAAATAATTATGTATGCAATAAATATTTTAGGAATAAAATAATTAGTTAATTGCATAATACCTCTGCAATCTCGATGACAAATTTTCATTTGATTCTTCATGTAATGCCATCATGGAATGCTATAGGTTCAAAACTATGGATATGAATTTTTTGTCTTTATATAACTCAATTTTTAAAAGTATAATTCTTAAAGACATAATTAGTATTGTCATGTATAATACGCTAATTTTTATATATTTAAAATAAAGAATAAATAATATGTTATTGTTCATCTAAATAAATACATTTCCATAAGTTGTAAAACAATACTGTATATATATCTTATTTCAAAGCATATCTCGAAGCACTCTCCGACGGTAAAAAAAAACTATACTATTGCGAAATATGTAGCAAAAGTTATAATCAATTTACATTGTATAATAGTTTAGATTTTTTTATTTAACAACAGACTATCAATTTTACATTGTTGTTTATTTTATTACATTTCATAAGTTGTAGAACTATATTGTAAATTGATCTTATTTCAAAGCATATTTAGAGCACTATCCAATGGTACAAAAATTATTATACACAATTTAGATAATATAATAATTTAGGTTGTTAATTCAAAACCAAACTCTAATTTTCGCTTATCAAAAGCTCCTTATATGCATTTAAATCTATGTAAAACTCTATTCTTTAAATATTTTCATGATTTGTGACCCTATATTGTAATTGGATCTTACTTTGAAGCATATTTCAAGCACTCTCCAATGGTAGACGAATTATAATGTTTTGAATTAGGTAGCAAAAGTTATACACAATTTACATAATATAATAATTTAGGTTGTTTATTCAAAATGAAACTCTAATTTTCCCTATCCAAAACTACTTTTAGGTATTTAAATATATGAAGAACTCTATTTTTTATAATATTTAAATTTAAAACTAATGACATGGCAATCCTACGTGGCGCTCTCTATTTCATAAGTTGTCAAACTATATTGTAAATGGATCTTATTTCAAGTATATTTCGAACACTATCCAATGGTACAAAAATTATAATATTCCGAATTACGTAGCAAAAAGTTATACGCAATTTACATAATATAATTATTTGGGTTGTTAATTCAAAATCAAACTCTAATTTTCGCTTATCCAAAACTTCTTATACGTATTTAAATTTTTGTAGAACTCTACTTTTGTAAAAAATAAAAATAATAATTAATGACATGGCAATCCTACGTGGCGCACTCTATGGCCTCGAAATCTTGAGGAGCTCCCTATGCTCCCGAAAAGTTCCTCCTTTATATATATATATTGATTATAAAATATTTTTTAAAAGATAAAAACGTAATTTAAGTTATTTTAAGTGGACACAAAACTCCTAAAGAATTGCCAACTTATCATATACGTACTTAGTAAGTTAAGTATGCAACAAGGACTTGAAGTAATTCGTAGTATTTATTATAGCGCCCTAATTTTATTTTATATGTATTTTCCAATATATGTCTCACCCCATCTACCCGTCGGGTTGTCACCGACTCTTACTCCATCTCTCTGTTGAATAAATCTTTCTCCTCCACCCATAACAAAGAAAAAATCATCACAAATATAGTCGGCAAAATAGACATGTACTGTCGATCCGGCTCGAGATACCCGATCCGAGACTCGTTTTCTCCATCTGAAAGTAATGACCCGAAATATAACCGAACTCGAAAGTAATAAACCCGAATATGACCCGACACGGAAATGACCCGACAATGATAACCCAAACCCTGACCTGGTCCGAAAAGTTATCATATTATTTACTTTTTACACAAATTATTTTTTTCACTTTAGTCATGAAATACTATATATGCATTAGCCACTGCGCATTAATTGTTTTACTTACTCTTATTAGTCTTACATGTGTTTTATTTATTTGTTAGATTAGAAGTTGATTTAACCCGGCCTGATGTGACCTAAAGTTTCATGGACACGAGATGGATTCGTTTCCAAACGGACCCCCGACCCAAACGTAACTCGGGCATAAAGTTGACCCGATTATAACCCGACTCACACCCGATCTATATGACTCATTTGCCACCTCTACACCCTCCTCCATAAACACTGTATTCACTATCTTACTTTGCACCCGCGGAAAGAGTGTTACTGACGCCGGACTAAAGTTAAAAAAAAATAAGATGTTACGCTAGCAAGAGAAGGATGTCGTGTTATCATGCCCGTAAGTTTGTTTTTATATTTTCACTGGGCGTTTGTGTATCTTGCTAGAAAACAAAAAATAATAATCCATGCTGAAGATTGTAGATGTTCATCTTGTGCACGTTCCACTATATGGTGACTAAGTTCTCGCAGTAGAAGGAGATGAGAAGACGATAAGTGAGGAGGGAAGAGTGTAGAGAGTGGGAGGGACAATATGGTCCTAATAGGGAGGTAAATAGCAAGTCATTTTTTATTTGTATAAAAAGTAAGCTAGTGAAATATTATTCCGCTCATTATTGAATTATTGCGAGCTATACTTAGGGTAGTATTTTAATATGAACACATATTGTGACATTGTGTAAATTATCTCTATAATATAGGTGAAGGGGGGAGGAAGATGGTGTCCCCTTACAAAATGTCGGATATATCCTTTGAATTTAAATTGTCATATATATAAAATAATATTTTCTTTTTCCTACTTGCCATATATATTGAACAAGTTAACAATGGAATTAAATTTGAAATTTCAATTAAATATTAAATTAAGGAGAATGATTTCCTCTTCTTACATATGTGTGAAAAACTCTGATAAAAAATTAAATTGGCAATATAACTTGATTGACACAATCGAAGAAAAAAATAAAAACATAAATTTCATATTAATAATTATACTTATAATATTTTAAAACCTAAATGTTAATTATTATTTGGTAATCTCTATTATATAAATCAAACACTTTCACTTTATTAATATTCAATGATTGAACCAGTGAACTTGATACACAAATTTTTCCCCATTATTTGAGCACAAGTTTTCTCTGTTTTATATATCCTTTTCTCAATACTATATCTGGATAATGATGAACAAATAACTAAGAAAACCAACGAAACATTTATTTAAGGAAAACATATTAGAATATTAAAAATAATTTATAAATGTCCGTTTAAATCAAAAAAATTGTAACACCGATGAATAACTAAATGAGAAAAAAACGTTAATATGACACGCACGCATACCGCAAAAAATGCTAGTACTAAATATGTGTAGGACATGTCAAAAAAAGTTGTGAGGTGGCTAGGAATAGGATGGGTACAATCTAAAATTCACACTTATCCTATCAGTTTGATATGAATTTGATCTCTATCCCTGTCTTACCACCCACCAAATCTCCAGTTCTCCACCAAAACTGCCCTAATATTATCCGTGTTGAAAGTGAAAGTAATCAATTATAGCAATTGAAATTTGGTGTATTTTTGGCAAAGAATGATAAGTTTGTACAAAGTAATGAGAAGTTGAAAAGAAAAGAAGTACTTTGTGTTTGGCAAAGTTTGCTAAATTTGCTAAATTTGGTTATTATTAGTTGACATTGAAAAGGTACTTGCAAAATTGAAATCAGACTTATATGTAACTTTTTTTTTACCAGAACTGAGAGTCGGTATCTTAACAGTTGGAAAAAGGTAGACTAGATAATTTGGGTGTGTGTTCACAAAAATTACTAAAGAGTACTTGGAACCTTGAAAGTTAGTTCTAAAACGTGTTTCAAGTTAAAAAAAATTGGCTTGAGCATCTAAGATAAGTAGACGGATTGGTTAAATTTCACTAATATCGAGTGAAATTTTTCTCCTAATTACGGAGTGTTATATTTTGATGCTTTTAATTATTAATTGACTTAAATTTCCAAAATTTATCAACGTCCACTATAATCAAGAAATACAAATTCACATTTCCAATTGCAAAAGTACAAAATTTACCACTATATACTCCCTCGGTCCCTTATTTTTTTATTCCTATTTGTAATTTTGGCACTATTCAAAAGTTAAGAGAATCTTCTAAATTTATTTGAATATATAAAAGAAAATATGTTTATGCAGGGATCGGGATGCTTTGTCGATTCAACTCAATAACTATATTAAGAATATCAATCTTTTATAATATATATTAATACATAATTAAAGATATATACAATATCTAAAATGCGCATTGGCACACGTGAAAAAGCAAATATGAATAACAAAAAGAAACAAATTAAAGAAAATAGTTCTTTAATAATCGCAACACTTTGATCTTTATGATTGCGACAAACAAATTTGACAATTAATACTTATAATAGTAATAAGTATATCGAGACGGATTTAATGTTATTTTATATAATAACATTTATATATATATATATATATTAGTTGAAAATCATGGTAAAGTGTATGAAGTATGTGGTTCTTCAAAGTCAAATTATTACAATCTTTCTTTCATCTTCTTTATAAATTACATCATTTTTATCTACTCACTCTATCCATAAAAAATTATGTCATCTCCTTGTTTGCGGTCAAAATTAGAGATGATTGACCATAAAAATTCATTAGTATAAATATCAAATTATTATTATATGGGATATATTTAATTATACTACCTCCGTTTCATATTAATAGTTACACTTACACTTTTCACGCATGCCGATGCACTACTCTGAGTCTTTATATCTCTAATTTTGTATTTGTAAAAAATATAAAAAGTCGATATTCTAAAACTACATATCGAGACGAATCAAACAAGACCCCACATGACTATATTTTCTCTTAACCATAATTCACAAATGATAGTAAAAAGGAAATTTGTGAATAGTGTCAAAAGAAAAAGTGTAACTATTAATATGAAATGGATGTAGTATATTTACTCTGTTTTACCTATATTATTGTGTGTGGAAGAGTAACATCAATCGATTATTGGATTTTATATCCTTCTATCTGCCTACTTGTGAGTTGTGGGTCACATCATTTTAACTACGTTTCTTTAGAATTTAGCAAGAATATCAATAAAAATAGGTATCAAAATGAATCTACTAAAAGGATGGGAGTGGGTGGTCCAAAATTAGACCTATTCCAACATTGATGATGGGTCGTAGTAATTCCCTCAAACACCACTTTACATAATTTGGCATGGCAGATTTTCTACTTTTCTTCGTGATGTATCCCCTCACGTCTTAAGATATGAAAGTCTATAAATACTGGCCTTTGGGCTCAAAAAGTCCCAACAAGTCTTCTCAAGTTTCAACAAATAATTTTTGTATTGGATCCTACATAAAACATGGGGCATACTATCATATGCACGCGATGTGTGTGTTAATTTCAAAAACTTGTTATTCTATTATATACTACATCCGTACTATATTTATGATCAAACTTAAAAATAAATAGATGAATTTAGATATATTAATTCACTAATGAAAAAAACTAACAAAGATTGTGAGTTATTTTTAATATTAATATTTTGTGAATGAATTTTGAGTAGAACAGAAATAATGAGTTGGTTTGACTGAATTAAAGAGTATCAAAGGTAGTGAATGTTTTAGATTTTTTTAGGTGGACGTCATATATACCATCTTCTCCTTTTTTTTTAAAAAAAAAAAGATCAAGATATTTTGTCCATTTAATTTTTTGATTGAAGTATTTGATGCATATACCATTTTTAACTTGTTTAGAATGACAAGTTGAAATGAGAAAGATTTTTAAATTATTTTCTTTTGTAATATTTTCATTCCATTAATTAGATCATTAAGGGTAATTTAGTATTTTCAGATGGGGACACCATCTTCCTCCCCCCTTCCCTTATATAATTGAGATATCATGGCAGTAATAATCTTCCTATGAGTTTAAGTCCATAATTAGAGAGGGATTGATATTTCATATTACTATAATTTATGATAAGTCGTTTAGTACAAGGGTTCAGACATGAGTAAAAGAATTGTTGATATATCTATCTTATTATTAGAAATCCAATCACTTCATATTTTAGGACATCATTTTATGAGAAAATTTTGATAAATTTTATAGTTATTAGGGAATAATTTGTTAATTGTTATAGTTGGAGGTTTGTCTTATGATTCTTCATACAGATCTATAAAATCCAATATATATTTGGGTGTACCATGCACATGGTACATTTAAGATTATTTCTTGTTTATTTGCGCATGTATGAAGAATGATATACTTCCAAATGAGCAAATAATGAGTAGAAAATAATCTTCGACGTACAATACGCACGATATACACAAATTTATAGTGTATGCATTGATGTCAATCAAGCAAAAAAAAAGGGAGATATTTCAATGGGAGTCACCATTAGAGTTTTGGGTCTTAGAAATGAATAAATATTACCTTTTTTTAGTTTGTATTCAATAATGATAGGTAGTCTAATGTTGCCACAGGGAAAAAGACAATGTTGAACAACCACCAAGATGGCGAGATGGATACAAGTACGAGAATCCATGAATGGAAGCACTGCTCGGTATTTACATGATTCCTCGTTCGGATTCTTAAGCCCATCACATCAAGGTGACAGGAATAGAACGTTAAAGAGTTTAAGTCTGTTTTTCGATATCCATGGAATTAAGGTTTTTGAGTTGTCTACCTTTGATTCAATAGTCTCACTTGGCGGTCTACTTACGTGTAAAAAAAAATCCTTTGAACAATTCATTGATATAAGTCTCCCAAGACGAGTTCCCCGAAGTTAAATTAGAGACAAATATTTGGTTTTTTTTTTTTTTCGAAACTTAGGAAGACTCAACATTGGAACACTAACTTAGTTATATATATTGTTTACATAAGTTTGATTATCAAGCAACTCAAATACGATTCAACTATTACACAATTTCTTACAGAACTACGTATAATAATGTAAATTTGCCATAAAATAC
Organism: Beta lomatogona; assembly: GCA_947646795.1. Taxonomy (NCBI): domain Eukaryota; kingdom Viridiplantae; phylum Streptophyta; class Magnoliopsida; order Caryophyllales; family Amaranthaceae; genus Beta; species Beta lomatogona. The sequence goes on along the minus strand of CANSNZ010000906.1, from coordinate 154,593 downwards.
TTGTATTTTCCTCAGATATATATGTATTATTAATTATTTTAATGGTAATGACATTGAACTATTTTAAAAAAAAATTACTATCCACCCCCTTTCCACATTACAACTTTGAAAGGTATTATATTGACTTGCGAGAACGACATCCACAATAAAAATGATCAAGGAGGCCTAATGTATATCTGCCGAATGGTAAGATTATTAATCACTCATAAAGCCATTATATTGAATAGTGATCAAGTGTGCACAAGTTGATGTTAATCAGACAAAATAACAGAAATCACAAGCTCCTATTATAAGGTTCTATGATTAAGGTCAAAACTTGTTAATTGCAAAGATCAAAGACAATTAATATAGCTAGTTGGTCAATTAATCTTTTGCTTTGTGGCGAGACAACTTGTAATTTGGGATATCACATCATTATTAATTACTCCCTCCGTCCCATAATATAGTGCTTGTTTCTTTTTTACACGGTCTTCAAGACGTAACTTTGACCTTTAATATCTTCAATTCCGTATTAACAAAAATATAAAAAGTTGATATTATGGAACTACACATTAAGACGAATCTAACAAGATCCCACATGATTATGTTTTTTTTATATATACAAATGAAAAATATTCGGTCAAAGATTTTAAAGTTTGACCCACCAAAAATGAAGTAGGCACTATATTATGGGACGGAGGGAGTAGTATTATCATAGGAGGTTATAACAATTTTTGACTTTATTAATACGAGGAGGCCGCAACTTTTCAACAATAGAGTTGTACTAGTCTCTCAGCAGTCTTTGAAGAATTCTACGAATAGCAAGTCAATAACATCCCTTCTAAAAAAAAAAAGATTCAGATAGACATTATGCTTTTTAATTTTTACACTTCTTTTTCAATTTTAATCACATTTTTTAAAAAATAATTGATGTTTTTAGACATTTTTCGCAACATATTGTCAGGGATATATTAGAGATTAAATTGATTCAGAACTATAGTAAATGTAAATAGTGATATTTGGTAAATTAATTTAAGATCACGTTTAAGGATTGAAATATAGCATATTGGATTGTTGGTGGTAGATGTAGCTTTTCATATTGTTACTAATTTTTACACTTCTTTTTCAATTTTAATCGCATTTTTTAAAAATAACTAATGATTTTGGACATTTTTCGCAACATATTGTCAAGAATATGTTTGAGATTTAATTGATTGAGAACTATAGTAAATGTGAATAGTGATATTCGGTAAATTAATTTAAGATAACGTTCAAGGATTGAAATACTTCCTCCGTTTTTTTACCCACAACATTTTAATAAAAGGGAAATAATTAATTACTTGCAACACTTTCTATTTTTGCTTTTCCTTTCTCTCTATCTCTCTCCAATCACACGGGCCCTCTCTTTTTTTCCTCTACACCTCTCTCATACCCAAAAATTGCATTGGAGTTGATGAAAACAAAAGTGTTGCGAGTAAAAAAAACGGAGGAAGTATAACATATTGGATTGTTTGGGATAGATGTAGCTTTTCATATCGTTTTTGACTTATCGAAAAACAAGTTTTACGTTTTAACCATGCATAAGATTAGTTAATACTCCGTTTATATCTCCCAAATTCTACTGGTAAGGTCTATAAATTCTACTAGGGCACTCAACAAATGAAGATTTTACTTTCTTTTGACCCATTTCTAAGCAATCCGTCTTGCGTGGACCCGGTTCACATTAAAAATAGTGTGGACCAGGCCTAGACACGTGCCCCCACTACAAACTAGTCACTCCCGCTTTCCAAAATCCGCTCGATTTTCTCTCTCTTCAACGCTCTAAAATTTTAACAAAAACAGTTGTTCAAAACAAACATACACTATATCATTTTAAAACACACTATATCATGTCAAAATACACTATCATATCAAACACTATAACGATCGATTATGATAATTTTGTGTAATATACAAATAAACTACACTATAACATTTTAAAATACACTATATCATGTCAAAACACACTATATCATGCAACACTATCATGTCAAAAAACACAGCAAAACACAATCATGTCAAAATACACTATATCATTTCAAAATACACTATAGCATGTCAATATACACTATAACATGCAACACTATCATGCCAAAAAACTCAGCAAAACACTATCATTTTAAAATACACTATATCATTTTAAAGTACACTATATCATTTCAAAGTACACTATAACATGCAACACTATCATGCCAAAAAACTCAGCAAAACACTATCATTTTAAAATACACTATATCATTTCAAAATACACTATATCATGTCAATATACACTATAACATGCAACACTATCATGCCAAAAAACTCAGCAAAACACTATCATTTTAAAATACACTATATCATTTTAAAGTACACTATATCATTTCAAAATACACTATATTGTTTAAAAAATACACTATCAGGAGAGTAAAGTTATCAGAGGAGAGAGAAGTTATCAGGAGAGAGAAAATAGGGGAAGACTGAACGCGGCAAAAACGGAAAGTTGTAATCATTAAAACTCACGTGAGATGGATAAGGTGCACACTAAGTTAGTGTGCACCGGGTCCATATTAGTTTTTTTATTTCTAAGTCACAAGATACCTTTCCTTATTAAGTTGGACCAGATTGTCTAGTGGAAAGTTTTGATATGCCATAGTTTTATCGAATACTCCATCCGTTTCTTTTTAATCTACACACTTTCCTTTTTAGTCTGTTTCTTTTTAATCTACACACTGTTGCTTTTTCTATTTTTGGTAACATGTCACATCTACTTTATCATCTTTTTCCACCCATGTCATCCACTTTTTGATATTTTAACCCATCTTTAAGTTTCTCTCTCTCTCACTTTTCAATTTCTCTCTCCACCTTTTCAGTTTCTCTCTCATACTTTTGCATTTTCTCCTTGGTTTTCCCCCAAAGTGAAGTGAGTAAATTAAAATGAAACGGAGGAAGTACTAATTACTTTGTTTCTAGAGTGTCTATATTCATAGCTAACCTCTAGCTGCTAGAATCTAATAGCTACCAACTCGTGCGCTAGTGAATTGGGCCGTCGGCCATATCCCTCAGAGCAAATCAGCAACTACGCACGAGTATTAGTAGCAGAATTTAATCGTTGCTTAAAAAGATAATAGTATCCTTCTATGATTGGCCGAATAGCATTTTACAAGCAATCAAAAATAATTGCATGATTACACTCATAAGTATATGTCATCCATAATTGTCTTGCTAACTCATTACATATTGTCGTTCTAGTCTCTATAAAATTTTCTACACACGATTATCAAATAAAGTAAAAAACTTATATGGACTTGGTCCACACTAAATTAATGTGGACCTAATGCTAATTCATGTTATTTATGAAAAAAAAGGATCACTATATAAAAAAATATATATATAAAAGATGAATGGATATAAATTATGAAGTTTGACAATGAAAAAAAAGTTACTATGTCACAAAGTGAAAATTTCATCATGATAAACTAATGTGAGAAATAGTTACTATATTTAAAAAAACAGTCACTATGGTAAATAGCAACGGTATATTGTAACTTAAAATTTGAAAAGGTTACTATGTATAAAAAAGGGTCACTATGTTAAATAAGTGGTTTTGGTCCACAATAATATTATAGTATTTGAGATTATGTGTAAAAATTTCCAAAATTTTCAAGCTAGTACATGATATGGGTAATTATGCAGCCAATTTTTCCCTCACTTGTCACCACATTCATCACGATCTTTCACATATACTTCTTCCATCTGGAAATAACATATCAAAATACTATTTGTACAAGATACATTTTTGCAGCTTTGATACTGTATGCTCAGCATACATGTGCCTAACAAACAATTAACAAGAAACCAGAACTTTGTTGCAACTTCATCTGTCACATAAACTATCTCAGAAAAGGAGAAATGAATCAGAAAATTAAAAGAAAGTAGTACAATATTTCATTAACCAAGGTAAACCCAAGTGCATAACACAAGTAGTACATTTGTACAAGATACATTTTTGCAGCTTTGACAGTAAAAGGATTGGAACAAAAAGAATGGTGGGCATCACAGCCATCAACAAATAGTATTCACTTTACACTTTGGTTTGGTTACTTTGGGGGAAATTTTACAGTAATGGAAATGGAATCAGTAGAACGAGGTCGAAAATGAGTTTATAGAACAATTTTCCTAAACCTTAACTGTATTCCGTATGTTGTAATGCAACAAGGAATATCATAAACTGACCAGACCTATCATTGGTCAGGAATTCCTTGGCCACCTAATGTTTGAAGAAGTATCTATGAGTATTTTGATGGCGGAGAATCAGTTTGAATCTGAGAAACTTCTAATTGAGGAGGCAAGAGGTTCAAGAAACTTCCTTGAACAGATTGATCACCACTGGTTGCTGCTTCTGATGAATCTGATGAGTCGTCCTCTGAAACAACAAAAGCACATGAGAAAATAAAGATTGAGAGGCAGATCATAGACCTCCATGTAACTGTCTCAAATGAGCAAGAACTCCAGAAAAGTGACCAAATCATATTGGACTATGCAACTGTAACTTTCAATTAGAAAAAAAAATATATAAAATAAATGCAACTTTTTCCCTTGAATGTCTCATACAAGTCTTAGGTATACCCAAAAAAAGTAACAAGTCATTCTGGTGTTGAAAAAGTAATGTGAGACTGTCTTTTTGCTATTATTTGATAAGAAAAGTGAAGAAGTGACAGGTTTATCCAAAAGCAGCTAATTCACTACTCTGTGTAATGTGAGAAAAACTGGAGGGAAAGGACGTCAATAGAAAAAGGACGGTATAGAGAAACTAGGTCTACATGCTCTTCTAATCAGGGCAGGGCAGGGCAGAGTAAGCCAGCAATACTATAAATCATCAATGGAAGTTTCACGACATCAAGAATCTCAGCCAAGACCCATAGAACTCTATTATGCAAGATGCCGATGTTATCAATGAGATATGAACTCAATATAGAGTTCCAGATGTATAAGCTTACCGAAGAGTGACTTAATTGACGGCCTCTTAGACTTGTTGTCTTTCTTCTTCAATTCAGCTGCAAGTAGTCACCATTATACCAATATCATGAGTCATTTCTAAAATGAAAATTTTAGATAATGCATTAGAATATTGTATTGTAGCTAAGCTACCATTTGTTAAAGACGACCTCGGAAAAAAGGCCTGATGAGGAGGCAGTTCAAGCATAAAACTAAACAAAAAATCCAGGCTAAAGGATGTTTTATGTCTCATATTTTAAAATTGTTAAACCACACTGCATCAACCCACCAGCATAAGATGATATTCCTGTTCTAGTTTCTAGTCCACAAAAATGTCAAATAAGAAAATCTTAATCTTGTCATTTTTCATAACAGGAACAATAAAGTGCTGATAATTTATAGAAGTAACAAACTATCCAAAAGCCTCTATACTACAACTTCAAATATTTCAAAAATGGAAACTGGAAGGTAAAACCAATACCCCCTGTGCCAAGGCAAAACTTCTTTCCATTTTTGGCATGTATTTAAGGATAACCATAATACATTACACATTTGTCACTATTAAAACATAATTACTCCAAACAGCCAAAATTGAAGGGGTATATATGAGAGAGTATAGAGGAACTTGTTACAAAAAGTGAGGCAGTACCAAGTACCAAAGGAGTGGCGAGAATCAGATAGGAAATTTCAATACTCTAGCTATCTTGTACTAATATCTCTCAAAGCAGCGTTATAGAAGACCCAAGTCACCCAACACCTCTTATTTGGTAGAGGATCAATTATCTAATAAGTACTATAGAATCTTCGATAGCTTGCCTCCCCATCTTTTAGGTTGCACCAAACATCTTTTTCCTAACTAAACTACGCACACTATCCTGGATTCCTGGGACATTATCTAACTTTATTTTATCTTATGAGAAGCCAAAGAGAAAGCTTATGAAGAATATATATTTGAGAAAATAAGTGCTACCACAACAGAAGCTGTGTTATTACTCCTATAATTTTAAAAACAAAGATGTCTGTGATTCCGCCATGGTTCGTCCTTCTCTCTGCTTTGTTATATTATCGATTTGATCATCATCCATTTCCCTAAAGCGTTCAAGTTAGAATATCTACTATGCAACTTCAACCAATAATTTTTTATGATTACTGTAATGCTAACACACAATTCATAGAAATTTGAGTATCTAGGTAGCTTAATTACTAGTTGCACCTCTTAACATGCGTGAAAAGCACACTAGGACAGTGGTTGAGGGCCACAATTTTTTTTTTGGACACGGAAAAAGTACAATATTGCATACAAGTGAGTGTTAAGGCACCTCAAATTATTTACATCCCTTTCTCAGGAGAGTCAGATTTATGCAATCTCAGTCAGTCATTTGCTCAAACAAAATCAAAATGCAAAACACAGACAAATGCTAAAGTGCAAAGCAGGAGAGGAGCAAAAGCATTAATACCAATGCCTGGAACTTGATAATCATTAACAATTTCAAAGTTCTTGTAAGTGTAGCCCACAAAATTCAGGTCCTTGGATGAAAGCATCTGTACAAAGCCATATCCAAAAGGAGAGAAAAATTAGACAGAGAAACAGGAAAAGGGGTAAAAAAATGGAAACAAACACCACAATTTCTTAAAGACAGCAAAAGGAAGAAATGCATAAAATTTGAAAAACAGATAAATTGAAGAAAGATAGTCACTTATTACAATGATAACTATGTGAAGGAGGATACAGCAGAGTAGCAGACGATATATTTTATTTGACCTTGTTTAGATAACTGTACAAACCCAAAGTAGTCGAGCTAATTATATGCTTATAAGTCATAACTGAGGCAAACAGAGCAAGAATGTAAATTTTAGACTGCATATAGACTTATGATATAGAGCAAACCAAAAACAAAAATTATATGTTTCTCCATGGATGTAAACAGAGCAAGAATGGATTAGAATCCCTGGACTCTGGAGGCTAATATGAGATCTAAAGCATCAAAACAAAAATGATGACTTATAGTACAGCCCATTTTACCATACCTTTCTCCATGGACCTGTCTTTGATGATGATTGAGATTGAAAGTCAGCCTGCATATATATCAAACACTGTAAGTCTAACAATAATTATATACGAAAAAGATGCAGATTATCAGCAACACGACATAGAGGTGAGAGTACCTCATCAAACTTCTCAAAATTCTGTGTGTCTAACTCATCGTTAACCTCAGGGATAAAAGCAGCTTCCATTTGGTATATCCTCTGCCAATCAATATCACCAAACCATGGATGAACCTGAAATTATGATATATTTAGATATATGAAAAAATGGTTAGCTCCTTATTCTTTGGCAAATTTTCAAGTTCTAAAAGAACTAAGAACAGGACAGACCATACAACACCTTTATTTCATCAGCACCATTTGACCCAAGTCTCTGATTAACGTTGCACAACAGTTTACTAATGAGATCTTTTGCTTCTGGAGATATCTTTGCTTCCTCAGGAAACTTTAGATGAGTTCTCCAATTCACTATCTGCAAAATTTGGAGGCAGGGAAACCTTCTTAAACCATTGATCAACTTCTGGCATGTACAATCTAATTTATATACAAGTTTACAGCAAAACCTATCAGGAAAGCTAAGGGGAAAAAAAACAAGCTTTACCTTCCAGCTAGTATATCACACACCTAATGCTGCAATGTATGCACACCAACAACAACAAAATATAGAAAAGAAAACCGATGCATATTATGCAACTGGGACTTGGACTTAAGATAGCTTAAAACTAAAAAGTAGATAAATAAGTGTATTCAGTATTTACCTTCCTACATGTTGTCATGGGGTCATCCGAGTAAAAAGGTGGATATCCTACAAGCATTTCAAACATTATTGCCCCGAGTGACCACCTGTAACCATAACGGTACATCACACAATCAACAGTGAGTTAAAAAACAAATTGTAGTATAAGTTGCCAGAAACAAGGGCATGCGATCATAAGTAGGAAAAGATCCTTAAAATGAGCAATGATGCCAGAAGTTTTTGCATGACATTCCATAAGCACAGAATCTTTTCTTTTGCCTCAGTAATGCTAATATGTTTGATGGTCTTAGAAGGAGAGTAGGGATGTTCAGCCATCATAAGAGTTTTTAATAAATATTATCCCCGAACTTCATAAATTTCTTCTTTTTGTCTTTCTTTTTCCCCTTAAATCATGGAGGGGTTAATTCAGCCCCTTTCTTCCACTGAACTCCTTATGGTACCATAAAAATATACTTCTTCTTTCGTGTAAATTAAAAAACCATATTGAAGAGTCAGGTATTTATTGAATAAAAAAGAGAGAAATCTATCTAAGTGAACTAAAAGTTTCTTCTATAGATATTAGACAACGTGGTAAACATACATTGCCAAGTAATAGACAAGCCAGTAGGAAGATCATTAAGTCAATCACAAATAAACAAATGATTAGATATACGTAGCTACATAGGAACTCAAGAGGCCCAACAGAGTCTTACGACCATATAATAAAGATAGATCCTTTCAGTACAGTAGATCTTATGTAAATGGGATTATGGTGAAACTGGGATGACTCCTTATCAGACATAGGGTGAACTTTTTGTAATAAACCAGTTAAAGTGTTAAACAGAAGGGTAGCATGGGAGATAGCATGACTTTGTTAGAAAGTAGCTTGAGGAAAAGGACAGAAAATTAGTTAAAGACTTAATGACGAGACTCGAGAGAGTTCAGAAAGATGTTTAAGTGCAAATAGGTTTATGGTAAAACCAAAAGCGAAACAACACTACAAACATTTAGTGAGCTCCCAGCCTCCCACATATCATAATCCCTTTCAGGCTTCAGCTGCATGTTTCCAGGATATTGCCATTTATTTTAAATAAAAAGCCTTCATTCTTCAACCAAATTAGCATATGATGTTTTTGTTTTTTGATGGAAAAATTATTGACACAACTTATTAGAATTTTTATATTTTTAAATTTGGCATTTCTAAAAATCTTACACAGTATTAGTAACTTATCTGCTCAACAGGAAGCAGCAAATATGTCAGTCAAATGAAGGAGATAACAATGTCAATTAACAAACCAGTAGCCAACTAGCTGAAAAAGGAGGTATACTTATATCCTATCAACATAGATTATAATCCAGATTCAACTTGTACACTTTATTCAGCACCCGCAAGTTTTTGATGAAGCAAGATAGGTTAGGAGCCTAGAATTCAAATCAGTTACCACACTAAGCTTGCCAACAGAAGAGCTACTTAAATCACTCACCAATCACATTCCATTCCGTAACCCTTCTTCAATAAAACTTCTGGTGCAATATAATCAGGTGTACCAACAGTAGAATAAGCCTGCATGTCACCAATACACCAGCATTATAAGATTGTGCCCTAGCCAGCAAAAAGAATCATAACATATTGCACATTATTTAACGGTGAACTAATGAAGAGTTTCATACATGACTTCCTGGCAACAGATAGATAAAGCATCTATGAGTAATACTTCAAACAAATAATAAGCAACCTTCCAACAAAAACATAATGAACATACAAGCATTCGTCGATTCTTCTGCCAGTTTTGAAGTTGCTCTTGCTGCGTACGCCTTGGTTTTGTAGAACCATCATCAGTTGGTGAACCTCCATTTCCACTCTGAACTTCAAAATCTTTTTCTTCAAGGGTACTACAGTCTAATGGTTTACAAAGTCCAAAGTCCGACAGTCTTAAGTGCCCAAATCTATCAAGCAGCAAGTTATCAGGTTTAATGTCTCTGCAAAACAAACATGAAGGTCAATCAGTTATGAGCCACTTCAGGTCATTACACCAATCAAATAACTCCACATTACATATGTTAGTCACAAACCTATGAATGTAGTTATGTTTGTGGATAGATTCAACAGCCAAAACAGTCTCTGCAATGTAAAATCTTGCCTCATCCTCTGTCAATGTATCCTTCCTCATGAGTAAAGTCATCATATCCCCACCAGGAAGATACTCCATGATCAGATACAAATATTCCTCATCTTGAAATGAACAATAAAGCTTCACAATGCAATTGCTGTCAACTTCTGCAAGAAGATTCCTTTCGGCTTTTACATGCTCAACCTACAATTAAAAGAGAATTGGCAGTGAAAACAATGGATATACAAGACATGCATGAAATTTGCCATTTTGGCTAATAGATTAGTTTGTGAAATTAATAAGAAAAATATATATCTCGCTTTTTAAGATGCATAATTAGGGGTGCCTCCAACATTTCTTTAGATGTACCATGATGGCTTGAGTTTTGCTCATAATTGATCTGTCTAATGGTATCCCTCAAAACATATTTCAGCAAGGGAAGGCAATCATGCCAGGATCTCTTCCCTTAATGATTTTTCTGAAGCACAGAAAACCATCTAGATGGACTAGATCTGTTCTCTACTATTATATTTGGAATGGAAGTAAAAGGAAATATACATTCATGAACCAGCTCCTCCCTTTCCCCAAGAAAACCATCAATCTACTCCTATATCTTACTATACTCACACTGCCACATACATAGCCTTGCCCATGAAGCTGCAAAAATTCTACACAAGTACACTAAGAGAAATTGGTATTGGTAGAGAGAATACAAATAGAGATGGGTGTACCTGCCCTCGTCGAAGCATCTCTGACTTTTTGAGCTTTTTCATAGCATATACACTACCTGTTGTCTTTTCCCTACAAACTCTAACCTGCCACATAAAATTTTGATCAATAAACAGTTACAAGGGCCTCTGCCAACACACAAAATTCATGCAATAATAGATATAAGTATAGCAGAAATGCCAAAAAAAACAATCACACAAGAGAGTTCTTCAATATAACACACAAGAGTTGTAATAAAAATAACAAAAACTTTATCATCAGTAACCAGCAAAAGAACAACTTTAAGGAATGGCCCAGAAGTCCATCAATAGACAAGGCAAAATATAAAAGGACTCCAATCTCCCACTACATCAGAAAGGAGCACATTTCGGAACGCCCTGTGAGCGCAAGCCTAAAAAAAAGCTTGACCACTCAGTCCAGTAAAGTATGCAATAAAAACTCCAAACAAGATGACCAAATAAAATATCCTGCCACAAATCTTATGGCCCTTTCACCAACTGAACTCATATGATGAACCTGAAGATGACCCAAAAGCCTAGAAGAGGCAATACAATCAATCCCAACAATACCATCTGCCAAAGTAACAAGGGCACAAGACAATGCAAAAGCAGATGATGCCCTGTCTCCTTACTAGTAAGACATAGTGCATACAGGAGCCTTGTATGGTTTCCAGACCTGTAATTTTTCACAAGTGTTGAGCTTTCTCGAACTGGCAACCTAAACAAAAAAACTTTCCCCTGTTTTGAACCTCAGCCTTAGAGATAAAAGTCTTAACAAGGAAAGAGTGAAATATTGGTGATTTCAGAAGATAATTAGTAAATGGAACAGGGGGGAAGAAAAAAAAGAGCATCCTGAAGAATCTGCCAGCCACATACACCTACCCTTTGAATCTGACAAAACAACAATATGAAGGACTGCAAATAGGTTAGTAAGCTCCCTTTGACTCCCAATAATGAGGATCCCTCCTAAAATGAAAATTCCAGGACAGCTATCACCATTCTTCACCCAAAAGAAAGAGATAAGAAGTAAGATGAGCAATTGACAATGTATAAAGAGAGGGGGCTTAGTTACTGGAAGATTGTTGCCCATCCCAATAAACCTCCCAAAAACAATGTGCTCAACATTGCCCACCTTGTATTTAACAGACGGAAAAAAAAAAGAGAGAAAAAGTCTGAAAAACAAACTTCCAATGGTTAGTTTACGGAACCTGCAACCCGGTTAGCGCATCCCATTCTTTTCGATGAAGGCCATATCTATTCCGAATCACCTTGTGCAAAAGATAACCAACCTCTAGCAGAAAACGCCACAACCACAACCAATTTCTAGGGTTTTTCCGTAAGACCCTTGTCTGTAGGACCTATTTGAACCTATCTCTATTCATCAAACGAACATTATCCTCTTCTACAGCAATGTTACCAGCTTTACATAGCTCCAACTCCAATCCAGACGTCCATTTAGAACAGAAATTAAACTACCCTTCATAGAGTGAAAGCATAGCAGTCAGCAGATTCCCATTTGCAACAGGTTTGAGTAGGAAGAGGGAACTTTGCACAGCAGGATATCATCTTAGTGGTGTTGCAAAGGATGTTCCTAGTTGGTGGAAAATAAGAGCACTTACTCTAAAGAAGTTAATGCTGAGTTGCCAGGAAACATGTTGCAATGACTGAAAAGTTTTCTACCGCGATCTTCAGACATAAAATGAAGGTCCATGCCAAGGGGCTGAGATGCCAACAAAACATGAGCTTTTTATACCATACATACAACTAACACTTGTGCCCAACAAGGCCATCAAACAATGCAGGAGCAGAGCAACCATGTTTATCAAACAGGTTTAGAATTACGTACCTCACCAAATGCACCCTTCCCAATCATTGTCAATAGCTCAAAATCATCAGCACCCATTTTATGCCTTTGAAGGCGCATGTACTCAGTCTCTTTCTTCTCCAAAAATTTTAATAGGTTGTTCTGATCTTCCTCAGACACATCAGCATCAGCCAACTTCCTTTCTAATACACTACGACTGTTCACAAATAGGAAGTGGTATAAGTCAAGTTGATCTACAAACTTTTTATCACATTGGCTTTAGATTATATTTCACATAAGGAAATTAACACCTAATCAATATACGAAGGTTGTTTATAAAAGGAAAACTTAAAATAACATTAGTTTCTAACTTCATGCCATTCATCAATTTTGGCAAACTAAAAGCAACAACAACAATGCCAAAGCCTTAATCCCGATAGGATGGGATAGGCTGAGTGATCATGCATTTACTTGAATCACATAAGATTTCTGGAAGATATTGTTGTTCTCTTTGTGAAATGGACGTCTCACTGTTGTAGTTAGTAGCATAAGTAAAAGGCAATGGACTAGGTTGCTTGAACAAAATAAAAGATTTTCATCACTCACTAAAAGTCAACCTTTTCTCAAATTTAAATGTTTGATTTCCAAGTAATAAATCAACAAATATATCACATATTATCAAAGTTCAAAAGCATACCGCTCCTTCCTCTCTTGCAAGTTCTTCATTTGCTCCTTGTAATGCTTCTCAATATATTGCTTTGCTGCTGCAACCCTCTGCTGCGTAACATTCGATGGCGTTTCATCATCCGATGTTGGCGCAGAGCCTTCCTTTCCCCCCATTCCAGAATCCTTCTTTCTAGATGAAGACCTCAACTTATCGCGTGGCTGAAACTTATGGAACCAACTCTTAGCCGAATCCATACCCCTCACTCTATGAAAAAGATTTTCGACAACCCACCAATAACTACCTCATCTGCAACTGGTGAAGTGGCTCAATCCAATCTTCTTTTGCTAAAAAAAAGGCAAAATCTCAGTTTCAACCTCCCTGCAACAGCATTATACAAACAGTTGGTATTCGCCAATTTCAATTGCATAAAACCAAAATTCAAACAATGAACTACATATATATTCTAAAAATCAAACATCAAATAGAGTTGCAATATTTCACTTTCACATACTAATATTTCCCAATTACAATCAAACTTACATTTAATCCCTCTAAAATAAAATATTTCACCTCCTCATTGTAATATTTGATGCTATATCACTAACATTATGATCATAAAAACACGAAATAAAAGGGGGAAAATCAAAAATACCTCAACCTGGGTAGAATACAAGCGATCTAACACCCCCAAAAATTGAAATAAATTCAAAGAACACACAAGGTAATTAAATCAAATTGATCATCAATCAATCAATCAATCATATCAAAGAAACATTAAAATCTATGCCGATTTCGCAATCAAAACCCTAGAAAATTGAAAGAATAAAAAAAAACGATGAAATTAAAATTGGGGAAATTGAACATAACCGTAGGAAATTTCGCAGACCGAAGAGAAGTAGCAGAGATCGTCGGCCCGCGAAAACCTCAGAAAATGAAATGCAGGAAAAATTAAATTAAGAAAAAATTGAAAAAATTGAGATGAAGAGAGAGAAAATAAAGAGGAAGAAGAAGAAGAATAAAAGAGGGATTTTAGAAGAGCGAAGAAATCGGAGAAGATGACCACGAGAGCTTCAGAGTCCTCGTTGCCCGCATGATCTCTTTCTCTCCTATACTTTGAAGTGAGTATTTATTCGGGTATTTTTGGGGGGAAAATCTTGGGTTATAAAGTTATGTATCATAAATAAATAATGTATGGGGAAGCAATACCCATAAATAATGTATCATGTGCTAAACTATAATCCCAAATTTCTATAATGAGAATGTATTTTCAAAATGATCTAGCTACTTGAGGGAAAAAAATGAATGGATTGAGTTTATAGTAACTTATTGTGCACCAGAAATCATATGATATAGTCAGTTTTCGTTTGATATATATAGTCAGTTTTTGTATGATAGAGTCAATTTTTGTATGATATAGTCAATTTTCGTATGATATAATCAGTCTTTGTGTGATAAAGTCAATTTATAGTGCACAATAAATTATTGTGAACTCAATCCACTCCAAACGTTTTAACAACTTAAAAAAAAGTGTCAACATGTCAAATGATGACGTGTCAGTCTCTAGTTGGCTAGATCGGAAAAATACGTTGTTAAACCATCAGCCAATTTATATCATTTTAAGAAGATAGTTCTCATATTTAGATTACTTTAAACTAGTACATAAGTTAGGATTATTATATGTGGGATTAAATTCACCGAACCAATCAAAATTGGATTATTAGTATCAAATTTTCGTTATTGGAATTAACCGCCCATATTTATCATACACGTGTCGTTGGACGATCATATAACCGAGTGTGTAATTAAAGTTCCGCACTTTGTATGTCAATAGATTTTTTTTTATGTTAATGTAATTCACATAAAAGGCAACATTAAGGCTTGAGCATAAAACCACATGGACGAACCAGCAGAGTTATCCATGGAGCTATATAATATTAATGTTTTTTTACATTATAAAATTACATAACCGATTATTTACTCCTTTAACATTGACATTATTCAAATAAAACCTTATTAATGTCATAATAATATATACAAGGATCCGTCATTTGCCCAAGGTTTAATTAACATTGTCATTATTTAAATAGAACCTTATTAATGTCATAATAATACATGCAAGGTCCTCGATATCGTCATTTACCCAGGAAATAACTAATAGTAAATAATGTTAGATGTAATCATGTAGTCCTAAAAATTACAAAATTATTATAAACTAAACTGTAAAGACCCACAATTTGAGCTATTTTTGTAAGATTATTAAATAGTGAAACAAAAACTCCTTTGTCTTTTAAATTTCCATCTACTAGTTTGTACGTTTTCTAACTGTCAGTTAAATTTTGTGGACATATGTTGCCTTGGCCAATGTGGAAAATTATTATGAAAGAAAATTGATTGATTTATATATTTGGTCGACTAATTATTAGGACAATGCACCATATGTGGGAGATTCGAAGATTTGGGAATCCCACTTAGAAAATGATTTGTGGGAAGCTTCTAGGAAGGAAGTGAGCTAAGGGCATGTTTGGCTTGGCTTTTAACAATGTCACATACATACTCCCCATCTTGGTGAATGAATCCAAGCCAAATGCTAAGAATCTATCCTTGCTCTATTCTTCCCCTTCCCTTTAAGTTACTTTTCTTTCTCAACTTGCTTTAATTTAGTTTAGCAAGATATAAGTAGTCCTTTATTAGCTAGGATGAGGGTTGTTTTTTTGACTTTTAAGTAGAGTGGTATTACTTTTTTACTCAAAGAAAAAAGAGAAAAGATAAGGGAGCAAAAATTTAATTGGACCAATGGTTATATTTGATGTTTTCAATAGAATTATATAAAGTTTTAATGTGATTTTTTTTTGCTTTTCTATTGCTTTATTCTCTTCAACTCATCAACAAATAAAGATAATAATTCTAATCTGTAATTTTGATCAATTCTGTTATTTTGATCAATAAAAATTAATTTCTAATTGTAATTTTATTTACATAAGCTATTAGTAGAATAGTAGGTGCATGTATTAATAAATTAGTAAATTCATATGACTAATACAATATAATAATTTATGTCCTACCTAAGAAGTATCTTGGTTTTTCTTCTGTAGGCTCAATTTTCACTACCTATATCACTTCCTTGTTTTGGTTGTTATAATTAACAAGAAAAATATTCAAGGAATAGAGAGAGTAGACTAAAGTAAATTGATTTTTGTTACAATTATTGTATATCTTATGTGAAATATATACAATGTGAAACCATCAAATTGTTTCAATCAACCATGAATTCCCATAACTATTTGCCTTAATATTTTGATATTGACCAGGGTTATATTACCACATAAAACAACAGTTCTATGAAAAATCTTGCATCTGATCTTGAGTACCAACTCAAAAAAAATTAGATTAGTTCACGATCATACTACCTCCGTTTCATATTAATCTACACACTTAAACTTTTGACACTATTCACAAATTTCTCTTTGATTATCATTTGTGAATTATGGTTAAGAGAAAAGATAGTCATGTGGGGTCTTGTTTGATTCGTCTCGATATGTAGTTTTAGAATATCGACTTTTTATATCTTTTACAAATACAAAATTAGAGATATAAAGGCTCAAATTAGTGCATCGGCATGCGTGAAAAGTGTAAATGTGTAGATTAATATGAAACGGAGGTAGTATTTATTAAGAGTTTGATACCTTCTATGTCAATATTTTATTTGAGAGATATGTCAATAATGTTTATAATGATATTGACCAGTTAAAGGGCCAAAAGAAAATGAAAAAATTTTTGCACCAATTTTCTCAATAGTACAGTATGTAAGCATGAATGGTAATGAATGAGTTCTGGCCCATGATGCCCATTTATATAATTTATGAGGAGACAACTACTTACTGATTTTCCTTCTCTAAATTTTTGAAAGTCAGTATATCCTTTTCAATCTCCCTGTCGAAACTAAATTATGACATATTCTAAAATCACAATTTCATCAGTTAGTTTCTTAGGGAATCATTAGTTAGTTTAGTCCACAGAAAATCAGAAAAGTAAAGGTGCAAAAAACTGTGAAAGAACTAAATTTATGACACTACTTCTACCAGACATTTTGCTGGTTTTACAATGTCAAAGAATAGAAGACCATCAAATATCCTTATATATCACATTATTATTAGTAAACTAGTTATTATGCCCCGGGGGAAGGGAAATTTTCATTTATTAATATTCAACTTTAAAATGATATCACTAAATAAGTAAATATCACTTGGTTTAGTGGTAATACTTCAGTATATAAACTTGAAGTTGTGGGATCAAATCTTATAGTTCGCAATTTCTAAGCTTTTTTTAGTTGTACGTGGATTACATAAAGTAAAGCACCCTAAAGGAGAGCACCATGTGGCATCGTTCCTTGTTTATGAACACCTTTTACTATATTAGTATAGATTTTGTCTTCATACTATCAATCTTCCGTTCTAAAATACTAATAATAAGTTACTATATGTTATAACAAACGCAATAAAGCAACGAAGAATTAAAGAACAATCGGCATAAGAATTAACGTGGTTCACTAACAATGTGTTAGCTACATCCACAGGCAGTGGAAAAACATTTTATTATCTTTTAGAGTTTTAGGAGAGAAAATACATATTCCAGAATAATAGAGGCATAAGCTAATTATAAGATTTATATCACCATGCTTAGCTTGATTCACTTGGTAAGAATTCCACCTCGAGTTCGAATCCCATCAAGTGAGGGGCACTTGGAGGAGAATTCCCCTAACAACTCCTCTTCCTTCCAAGTGCCTGGACCTCTGGGTTGGGCCCTATGTGAGGACAACCCATAGGTTATTCATCTTACCAAAAATTTTAAAAAAAATTATAAGATTTATATATGTAGCGCTAGACAATTCAAGCCATATTTCAACCCTGTAAATCTGATTTTTGCTCAATCTTAAGAAATCTATTTCAATCATTACTATTATGTTCTACTCATACTTTATAATGTTTTATATATCCACAGTAACAATGTTGTGTTTCATTAAAAGAATTTAATAATGGCATTCATGACGGATGATACTTCGTGGAAAGTTTCAACTAGAGTTTAGGGGTGTGCACTTTTGGTCCGGGACCGGAATTCGGACCGGAACCGGAACCGGACCGGAATTTTCCGGTCCGATCCCCGGTCCATGAAAAGTTCAGATTCCGGGTTTCCGTTCCGGTCCGGCCCAAAACCGGAATTTTCCGGTCCGGACCGGCGGACCGGAATTCCAGTTTTTTTAAAAAAAAAAAAAAAGTTTAAAGGTTAAAAAAAAGTTTAAAACTTAAAAAGTTAGAAAGTTAAAACCTCATATTTATTGCCTTTAAGATTATTGCTTTTAGAATTATTATATTTTAATATATTGAATTTATTAATATATTTAAATCTAAGAAAAAGTTTTTTTTTTATAAAAAAATATTAATTCCGGTCCAACCGGTCCAAAACCGGACCGGACCGGAATTTTTCCGGTCCGGTCCCGGTCCAAAAAAAATATGGATTCCGGTCCACCGGTCCAACCGGTCCGGTTTTGGACCGGTGCACACCCCTACTAGAGTTTACTAAATCTAAAATATAATACTCCCTCTGCTTTTTTTTTTTTTTTTGCTATATTGTTGTTTTCACTAGTTTTTAGGAGATGTCTCTTTCAATTTTTTTTGGTGTACTTTAACCCCTTTAACATTAAATAAGGTGGAAAAAGGTGAAAAAGTTGTACTTTTGGGTGGAAAATGATAGAAACAAATATAATAGTATTACTTTTTGGTGGAAAAAGAGATAAACAAATATAATCGTATTACTTTTTGGTGGGCCAAGTCTCTTAATAAGGAAAGTTAAAACAATGTAGCAAGTAAAAAAAAACAACCATTTAAGGAAAATGTAGCAAGTAAAAAAAAGCAGATGTAGTAGTACTATGCATGTTATTCCGATATGACAATCTGATAAAATCAAAAAGTTGCATATTATTTAAAGGCAATCAATCTCTCTCTCAAAAGGTTGAACCCCAACCCTAAGGGCCCCCGCCACCCCACCACTAGGATACCACGGAGGAGGTAAGTCGCGGCATGTGCCTTAGCTGGGAGAGGAGAATATGGCCGCCTATTCACAGAAATCCAATCACAAGGATCGAACCTGGGACGTAAGGGTACATTCTCAAGCCCTACCATACCACTTCACCAACTGAGCTAAATCTGATAGAATTGAAATGTGACAAAGTTTTATTTAAAGGATTAATTAACTTTAACTACTTTGCAAAGTCGACTTTTTTTAAATAATCATCTTATAAACATTTTTGCCTTATTATAAAAAAATCACCTTATATGTTTCTTTTTGTTTTAGGTTACCACCAATTGACGGATTTTGTGAGAAAGAAATGAAATATTCCGTGTAAAAATCGACAATATTCAACGGTATCTGTCAAATGATGACAATCTAAAATAACAAACAATCATATAGGGTGGTTATTTGAAAGAAAGTGCTTATACTTCCTTAAAAAAATTATAAGATGTTATTTGAAAAAAGGTCGACTTTATGTGATTATTTGAAAAAAGTCGACTTTATAAGGTGGTTAAAGTAAATAGACAATACATTGTCTGTTGAAGCTATGATGTATAGCGCACACCACATGTGAGTATCCTACATTGATTAAAGAAGAGAGATGAGTTCACTTTATAATGCAAATGGACTACTCCTCTTATTGCCATATGGTTTTAAGGTGGAACCTCTTTTGTCTTGTCGAGTAAACTCTCTCTCCTTGTGATGGGTGCGGTCCAGACCCATATTTAACATTTTCCTACCTCTTTGCAAGTCCCCCCTTGTCTTATTGAATTGGAATTTGATTGCTTCATGTGCTTGAAACTACAATGAATGAGGATATGTTCCTAATATTACAAACAGTTGCCAGACCACAATGGTTATGTTTGCCTAGCATCACTCGTTTTATACATGTGGGTTGACTCGACTTTGGCTACAGATAGTCAGATAGTACATGTTTTCTCATATATCAACCCATGTGACTATGTGAGTCATTTACATCTTCCTCTTACAATGCCAGGTTTTTTTTTCTTTTTTCTGAAATCCCAGAAAAATAATATATGCCCATATATAATATCAAAACCTAATAAGATTCATAATCCGGCTGATTAATTAATCATAATGTTTAATATAATAATGATAGTAAAGTACTAAAATATACCAAATGGAAATGATTTGTCATCTGTAGAACAACATGCAACTTGTTCAATACCTCTGCAAATCCTTAGATTATCTGCTGTCCCTTGTTACTGGTGTCAATCAGTTGAATATAGATTATCTCTAATAGTAGACAATCTCAGAGATTTAATCAAGTTTAACTAGTTGACATTTATTATATAATAGGAGTAACAGAGTATTTTCTTAATTAAATTTGTCATGCAATAATGTTGTCTTTGTTAGTATTAATGTACGTGACTGAAAACGAGTACAAGACACACCATCCTCACTGAAAAGATTTACCTTCTTTTTAACAATATCCAAGTGCGAATGTATAATAGAATTTGCTAGTAGTGAAATAGAGATGGTTTTGAACAATCATAAAGATAGAATGTCGAGTCTCTAATGTAGTTTAGAAGATAGTTGTGGACTTGTGGGTGTTTCACGGGATAACTAGTTCATTCATGTCATCATAAAGACATATTGACAAATTTTATTATACACCTGGGCGTACAGTGAACTTGGTACATCCACGCCTATTTTTTTGCTCATTGCTTGTTTGAGATAATCTAAATGAGCAAAATGTACTAAAAATGAGAGTTCTAAATGAGCAAAGATTAGTCTTGGGTGCACCATGCACGTGGTACACCCGAGTGTACGATGAATGAACTCAGACAAAATGAGGCATGAATACAACAGAAACTGATTTATAAACTATATTTCCCCAAGAACTGAATATCAAGCTTTTTTTTTGGGTGACATGAATTTCAAGCTAATTTATTGTTGCTTAATTGGGGCAATTTCCTCTTATTTTTAAATGTAGCAACCTAAGAAGTGTAGATACTTTATATTTTTAAAGATGAATTGCTTCTACAAAAATCTCATTTAGCCTAGTATTTTTTTTCCAGAGTAAAGGTGGACTTGCATCATTGTATTTCTAGCATGTATCACCAATGCGGATAAGAAAAGGTGCAACATCAAGGCCAAAGTATTCAACAGAAAATGACCCAAATTAAAGGATCAACTATTACTACTTGGAAACTTATCCGATATGGTTGTGACATTTGAGAAAAATGTGAAAGACATAAACACACAACATTATAACCAGAGAAAGTTGCACTAGTCCTGGTTACTTCCAAAACCATCGCGCCGCTCTGATTGCCATCCATAGCTCTTACCATCATTACTCACATCACCTGAAAAGTACCCATGTTTATGCTGCATCAAATGAGGAGGCGGCGGCCCAGGTGGAGGTGGCGGCGGCGGCATGCCTTGTTGTGCTGCCATCAAGCCTTGGCCACCCTGGACAGCTTCAAAAGGAACATTTGAGGATCCTCCATTCCACGGGCGAGGATAACCTTCTGAGAAACTAACAGGCCCACCAGGTCCCGGTGTAAAACCCATAACTGACCCTTGCTCGGATCCACCTTCTCCGGTGGAGTCTGATCGTGCTATCTCATAGGGAATTGGTGCACCGTAAAAGGGTGGAGCTCCGTCAGATGGGAATGGAGGAAAGCCAAATGGAGGCGGGCCCATCATCATTGGGTTTGCATTAATAGGCATCGGGAAATTAGGTAGCTGTTGGGGGTACATTGGTGGGTAATCACGATGTGGATCAGGCAGAATTCCTTGTTGCTGTTTGTCTGAAAACTGGCTAAAGTCCTGCTGCGATCCGCTCTGTGCATCAACATTTTGCTGCTGCATCCGACTTTGACCTGATCCATCAAGGCCCATTTGGCGGTTGTCGGGTTGCCCATCAGAAGGGTGGGCTTGTCCGTAAAATGAGGGTGGCTTTGGTTGCATAAGCGGTCGGAGTGGAGGTTGGTCTCTAGATTGCTGACGTCGAGTTTTATCTTCACGTTCATTGGCCTGATGATTTGAGCTAGGAGAGAAACCTGGCCTTGATGGACCTCGAAGAGTTGTATCTAAATTTGAAGATTGCTTTAGTCCTGATCCCTCCGATTCATTCATCTCCTCCTTCTTCATATTTGGCTGAAGTAAGTCAGCATGGCTTTCATGTATGTGAGACTCAAATTCAGACTTTTTCAGAAATGACTTGAGGCAGTGGGGAGCAGCACAAACGAAGATCCCCTCCATCATTTTGATAGTTTGTATCTTCTGGATCCGATCATCACATCTGGCACAAAAAAAGTGTTCCAACTTATATTTTCTCCGATGAGTCTGCCCACTCAGAAAAATGAATAACCAAAACTAAAAATAAAGAAAAGGAAACATATGCAGGAACACAAACTGACACTACCAAATGACAGCACTGGAACTATATTTGAATAGGGTGAGTAAGAAATACGACAGAAAGATAAAATACTAATATCAGTATAGTGCAGAACAATGACTGACATCTTAGATTCTAAGGACCTGGTGAACTTGTGTTAACACAAAATAGCACTCAAGTTTAAGTATATGACAGTACCATTGAAAAATCACATGCATGGATAAAGAATTCTAAACAATTATATGTGATGTGATGAAATCTAGTATGACATGTTGAACTAATGAAATTTGGCTTGAAAGCAGTTGTTGAACTGATAAAACCAATAAACTGGGTACCCAGTAGCTTATACATGATTCTTCATAATGCATGGTCCAATTCTAATAATAGGGAAAAAAACATAGTAAAAAACTTTAAGAGTCAGGTGTTAAGACTTCTAGTGCCTGACACATAACTAGTTTCTAGGTGTTAGACTCAGCCTATATAAAAAAATTCTCTAATTTCGGTGCCAAATGAAGAGTCCACTGTCGAGTATTTGATAGGCACTTGAAAAGAAATTAAGAATGTGCATAACATAGCTTTTACCGTTTATTTCATTAGTTAGATCATACTGCTCATTAGGTTTTCAAGGGTGTTGCAACTTGCATTTCCTGCCATATAAAATTTTATCTTTAAGTCAAAAACTTCAGCCCTACTTTCCTGAGTTTTTACGGCTCTCCATTCAGCATATTCCCCCCCCCCAACCCTTTCACCTTCTTGTAGTTCATAAGGGTCAAAGTCTCTTAAAGAAAACAGAGATGAGTTTCCTTGAAGAGCAAATATTGCAGACAAGTATCACACCTTGAACAACTCATGGACACAATATACAAGTTCTTCCAGTCCACTTAAATAGATTTCTCGTAAGAGTAAACTACTGCAACAGCAATAACCATAACAGCAACTACAGCAATATCAAACCCTTAATCCCATTAAAATAAAGTCCACCATATGAGTCAAGATTTTAATCTCCGGTTGTTTACATGGATCTTTTGCCTCCATTCTTTCCTATCACAAGTTCCACATGCTTCTCACCTCCTACAAGGCTACAAACGACATCGTTCCTAGCGCCCTCCATCCAAGTCATCTTTGGTCTCCCCTGATATCTCCTGCAATCTCCTAAATATCAGCCTTCCACTACCCTAGGCACTGCATTTTTAGACAATGTCTCACATCCCCAAATAACTTTAACCAATTTTCTCTTATCTTACCCTCAATGTGTGCAACTCCAACTCTCATTCGAATATCCTCATCCTGAATTCTATCTCTTATTGTGTTGATATATCCCCAAGCATTAATCTCAACTTGCGCATCCCTGCTTCTTAATATAATTTTTCCTAAAAGCCCAATGATTAGACCCATGCAATAAAGTTGGTCTAATAGTTATTGGTTATCCTATTAAATTTTCCTTTCAACCTTAGAGGTACACTACGATGGCGCAAAATCCAAGTTTCCTCTCTCCATGTTAGCCAAATCCAGAATCACATCTTAATTAACAACTTCAAACGTGTAAGATTGACTCAAGGTACATAAAACACTCTGATGTGCAACTCCTTTCCAATTTCCATCCAACGTTACCACTTACTGCATCCCCAATTGTCTCCCTCTTCATCACTAATATTACATTTCATGTACTCCATATTGTTCTCATTCAGCCTAAACCCTCGATATTCTAATGTTTGCCTCCATCATTCCAATTCAGCAATAACTCCAAAAAAACCTCATCCACCAACACTTCTACCATCACCATTATACCACCTCAACAAAATACATCAGATAAAGAGAACACAACTGAGTGAAAAGAGACAAACCAAAAACATTTAGGAAATAGTTACAGTGAGAAAAAAATGGGATGTGATGGTGACTAATGGCCATGACATATGGGGAATTGATGGGAGAAGGGAAAGGCGAGATTTTATTTTCTTTTATAATAAGTGTATATTTATAATTACAACATGTAATCGGCTAAGAAAATAAAATAATGGGAAATTCCATTTAATACCCCCGTACTTTGGATTTTTCCATTTGCTATCAAAATTATCTTTTGGATTATGCATGGTACCACTATATTTGAATTTATTCTATACCGTAACATTTCGTTAAATAAAACATTAGTTTTGGGTTACATAGGGTTAGTAGTTTGCCTCGTTTACGTGCCTTGTGCATTAAGAATTGTGCAACTAAGGTTTCGGAGTCATTTTGGCTCTTATGGGTCAAAATTGAAGTCGAAATTGGAGAAAAACGACTAGAACCTCGTTTTACATGTTAGGAAATGCCTACTTGTGTTTTTTTTACCAAATTGGACATTAAATTTGGTCTTAAGGACAAAAATGACTCCCAAACCTTAATTAAGCAAAATTAGACAAACTCCTAACCCTATTTAACCCCCAAACTAATGTTTTGTTTAACATAATGTTACGGTAGAGAATAAATACAAACTACAGTGGTACCATATAGAATCCAAAAAAAAATTTGGGTACCAAATGGAAAAGCCCAAAGTACAATGGTACTAAGTGGAATTTCCCTAAAATAATTTAAACAGACCATTAGAGTATAATATGCGTTCAAATCAAAGGGTGCCATATGGATCTAAACATTTCTTAGTCTACGAAATAAAAGCATCAAAATTTTACAGGGGTTCCCAATAATCTTTTAGGTAAAGGGAGGGGGCATAGAGGAATAAACATAACTAATTTCATAAGTTATTATAATGAGGCATCATATATTCATATCATTAAACACCTGAACATTTAAAGAGTTCGTCATATATCTAAAGTACTAACCCAACTATCATTTCAAATGCTATAAGCACTTACAGATAACAGATTGAATCACTCCTAGCGCAATCAAGACAGAAGGCGTGCTCACACGGACTCTGCAAAAATCACAAAATATTCACTACCATTATTATTAAACAAATGAATGCAAGACACATACTAGAACGTAAGTAGGCATTCACCTGCATGATGCAATAATTGCCAAAAAGTATTTAAGTTAACCAGCTGGTCTAATTCACATTACACTTGACCTAAATCATCTAAAATTTTCATCCCCCAACCACAATGTCTAACCTATATCTCTATCATGTATCAAGGATGCTGAGAAAAGCATATATTGACTATGGAGCTTCCTAAGAACTTTCTATAACTTATCAGTCAGTTGCCATAGGAGCTCTGATATACAAAAGATAATTCATTTTTTACTCTTATGATATAGAAGTTTGATGCTTAAGGAATTTCATATCTGTTTATAAAGCCACACCCTCCCCTCCCAAAAAAATTCTAGCAATAACCTTAAGATAGTTTACCTTCCAATTCAACCACTTAAGCCAACATCATTATTCATCAGCAACCCACATAGCCCTGAATGTCTCCACGAGAACTGAACGTGAACACATGTATCGCTAGACAAATAGGAACAGGATTACTGGCTTTAACTACAGGCTTTACGTGGATTTCAGACTATACCATCTCAGCTTTCCTCTAGCACAGATAGTGACATGAAAAGGCATCCTTAGCTAAGTACTCGTCTTTATAAATTGACCTCAAAGATAAACATCTTCTATGGCCAACCTCAGTCGAAAAGCGATCCAACTATACACATCTTACTCCTAAACTCGTATTTAGATGAAGCCAAATTGACTTTTATAAAGCTATTCATATAAAGACTTCACTATACGTACACATCCTACATAGATACAAGGCCATTGGTTTGATGCCTAGGGAATTAAGCCAAATCTGGTACAATTAACATTTGACATAACAATAAACCACAACAAACACTTAAGATTCGAGTACACTTTACAAGAAAAACCTGGTTTGCTCCAACAAGGGAAAGGAAACGAGAAACCATAAAATCACAGCTGCTTTTAGTTGAATGGAACCAACAAGACAAGAGAGAAAATGACAAGCAACCAATATTTGGTTTCAAGAATGATGAATCTTCATGCAACCAAACTGCAAGTAGGGAGACAACCTATTCCTTAATTATTCCTATATCTTTGTAGAACAGAATAGCCTTGTTCTACCCATTAATATCTCGTCTCATTTATATGGACAAAAAGATGCTTATAGTCAGAGTTTATGCACATTTCGATGACACTAGATCAATATATTTTATACAATCTTATAACACATTACAGCACGAGGAAAAATTGCATTTACTAAGAGCATACCAGGCGGCCATAAATTGCAATAGGGAAATCACAACGGACACAAAAATGGACTCGCTCAGCAAGCTGTCTTCGGGATCTACGACCAACAATCTTCACAAACGAAGCAGCAGTTGCCGAACCAAGACCCTTGGCTACGGGAAGGTCGGCAAGAACAAGATGATCAGGGCATGCCACAGTTACAGTCTCCCCTGGCAATGACGTCGTTCCATTGCCTCCCTCTAAAGACGCGCCTTTATTAAGACGAATTTGAAGCATCTTGCCACACACAAATTACACCTATCTTTCCACCCTTCACTAAAGAACCATAACTTCTGTTACAACTCGGACCAACAACAAATCAAAAGCACACCCTATAATGGAATTAGAAATTATATGCAGAATAAATTGACGAATAATAACTTAATCAAGGTGCATTTACCAACAAAAATCCAAGTAATTAACAAATTAATAAATTGTACAACATATTGACAGAATCGTTGTATCAAACTCAAAGTACATAAATGTAAACATCAGAGTTTGTCCAATTAACTGATAAATCTGCTTCCGCAATAATCAACTAGTTGCATCAGATTGAGTTTAAGCAACTAATGATTGTGCGGCTGCATCAACAATGATATGAAAACCCTAATCGGCAAAACTCAATCGATTTGTTAAAAGTTAGCCCTAAATTTCTCAAAATTTAACCCAAAAATCACCCTAATCAATCAACAACCGCGTAATTGTGGAACTATCAAACAGAATTATCGAGCCAAAGTACAAATTGAAGAAGATAATTGAAATAATCGAAGAATTTAAAGATGAACATTATTAAAAAGAGAAAGAAAGAAAGAAAAGGAAAGGAAGAGTAAACTAACCTTGAGAAAAGGGAAGAGAAATAATCGAGCCAAAGGACAAACTGAAGAAGATCATTTTAGCTCAAGTAAAAACATTGGTAAAATAAAATAGGTTTTTTTTTTTTGGAAAATTTGCCCAAAAAAAAACTTTTACGAGTTCATTTTTTCGAAAAAAAACCTTATAAACCATTTTTTGCGAAAACAAACCAGAAACTTAATTATTTTGCGAAAACAAACCAAAAGCTTAATTATTTTTGCGAGATGAAACCTAAGACCATTTTCCGGCGTTGACCATATCAATTCCGGCGTTGACCACCACATAGCCACCACTACCACCACCTGCCGCTAGCACCCCCACCCACCCCCGCAACCCCCCACTTTACCCCCACCCCAGCCCCCACCACCGCAGCCAACCCCACCCCCACCAGCGGCCCCCAACCCCCTCCTCCCACCCCTCAGGCGGCAACCCCCAACCCCCCTTCGCACCTACCCTCTCTCTCTCTCCCTTCTTCCCTCCCTCACCCCCCTCTCCTCTCCCTAGGTCCATCCCCCCCCTCCGCAACTCCTCCTCCAGCAGGCTAGGTGGTGGTCAACGCCGGAATTCGGATGGTCAACGCCTAGAATTGAGATGGTCAACGCCGGAAAATGGTCTTAGGTTTCATCTCGCAAAAATAATTAAGTTTTTGGTTTGTTTTCGCAAAAAATGCTTTATAAGTTTTTTTTTTTTTTGCAAAAATGAACTCGTAAAAGGTTTTTTTTGGCAAATTTTCCTTTTTTTTTTGTCTCTCTCTTTAATCTTTATGAGCCACTTTTCTTTGTCTTTTATGTATTTATGTCCTAAATTTGTTAAAAGTTACATTAATAAACAAACAAAAGTACAATAATAGATTATGCACATGTCCTTATTAGTCATTTTACACATTATGTAGCAACCAGCTTTTCAGCTACTTACCATACAACTTTATACAAACACCTAATACAATCAGCAGATATCAGCTAGTCAAATCAACTAATATAATAAGGCATCAGCTATCAGTTAATACAATCAACTAACTGCTAACAACTATCCACTAATTGCCAACAGGGCCTTTGTCAAAAGCTACACCATTTCTACATATTATTTACACAAGAATTGTTTTCAAGAGCTACTAATACTGAACACTTAGGTCTTGATTGGTAAAGAGAGGTCCAGGGGTAAAATTAAAGATTTGAGCTCACATTAGAGGATTTGACTAATCAATTCTCTAATTTGAGTGTTTGGTAAAGAGAGGTTTCAATTAGTTGATTTTGCCCAAAAACTATTTTCGAAAAGCTGAGGGAAGGAGCTTTTTGACATTAGAGGTTTGGGAATAAGTGGGTCAATTACATCAAATTTAAGGTCGTAGATCTATTGGACTACTGTAAAATTGGTTCACTGAAAAAATAATAATGTGGGATCACAATTGTTATCAATATTTCAATTAAAATTAATTCCTGCGGCTACAACAAATCGATAGACCGTCTCTCCGAAAAAATGGTATAATCCAATAATATATGTGAAAGGTATTCGATAGAAAAACAGGTAATATATCTTCAGAGTGTTGGGCCCTTAACTTGGTAATAAGTTCATCATCTTAACTAAATATATTATATTTCTTATTGTCACAGTGCTTTTACGTAGGGATGTCTTAGTTTTGCTTGAATTCTAATAGCATACAAAATATTTCACTTTAAACATTGTAAGAATGGCGGATATGAGAGTATGGCGTTGAAACTTGATATTAGTAAAGTTTATGATAGAGTTGAGTGGCTTTTTTAGAGAAAATTGTGCTCAGGTTTCAGGGATAAGTGGACTAATTTCTTAGGTGTACGTGTTAAGTCAGCTAGCTTTTCTTTATGTTGTAAATGGTGAGCCTACTGGTTATGTGCTCTAATCTAGACTACGTCAAAGCGATCCCATCTCATCTTACTTGTTTCTCTTATGCACGAAGGGGCTTATCATTCCGTGTTTAATTTTTATAAATTTGGGGGCCTAATGTTCATGTTAGAACAGGGGCCCCTAAATATTCAAGATGGCACTGCCTCTCAGAAGTACTATATGACAATGGAAAAGATAGACAAGGACAATCTTTCCAAAACCACACCACTAATGGCCTATTCTAAAATCTTTCGGAGGCGTTCCTTGTAAAATGGTGTGATTTTGTTAGCATGCTTCACTCTCATGTTAGGGAGCCAGTTTTTTGCATTATTACCTTCTCGACGACAATGCACAGAAGCAACCACCTAATCCGATATTTTCAAAAGCATTCAACATTGATTTATAGGCGAAAGCACAATTAAGAATAGGGGTTATGTTTGCTGCAAAGTTGAGCTCTGATCGTGGGCGCACCAAAATCAAAATTGAGGATGAAGATATATCCCTAATGAGTTATTTCAAACTAATTCTGTTTCACAATACATGCATCATTTCTATATGACACACATACCAAGGATGAGACGAGAAAGTGTTGTGATTGCATTTTAAACCCTAAAGGAAGGGATGTCCTGTGAAACTTCCAAAAGAGGTAATG
The DNA here is from genome assembly GCA_947646795.1 of Beta lomatogona. NCBI lineage: Eukaryota > Viridiplantae > Streptophyta > Magnoliopsida > Caryophyllales > Amaranthaceae > Beta > Beta lomatogona. The sequence continues at coordinate 124,487 of CANSNZ010000906.1, read as the reverse complement.
GTGCATGTATTTGAAACATCCAGAAAAGGAAAATGGTGCATGTGTTGTGACGCGGAGGTAATAAATAGCTAAACCAATGCGAAAATATTTCACCACATCTTAAATCCCAACTTCCAGAACTTAGATGTAAAAAAAAGGAAAAATTACCTAAAAGAAAAAAAAATTAGCATCAGGAATATTATTTCACAACAGATAATATCATCAAAATACATAGAAGAAATACTTGCAAGGCTTCACAACCTTTCCCCTACTTCCTAGCAAATAGAATAAAAGATTAGTAAAAGACTATAACCATCAAACAATACTAGTACATCTTAACATAGTTGATATCCAACTGTCATTATAATGCCAATTGATGCAGTTTCAGCAACCACTGTCTGTTTAAGGCTGGATTACAAGTAGAGGCTGCAAAAGATGCACCAATGAAGTCAAAACAAGATGAAGTGAGCATAGAATGGCAACAATCTACTTCACTTGACGAGTAAGCTTACCGAATCGATGCTGATGGGTTTCCCATCTTGAGCAAGAATATCGATTACAGTTCCAGATTGATCAGCCTATATAGAAGCATTGACATACATACAAGGAAATGCAATTAGTTATAACAACATATCTTCGAAATTCGAGGATATATTTATTGATCGGTAAGGTGTATCAAATAAAATTAAGTAGGTGGATGATTTGAAAAATAAAATCAGGATCATGTAATTCAAAATAATCAAATGAATTTAAAAAATATATATTTATGCAATATAGGGAAGGAGACATGTCTCCAAATTATTTAGTTCTTTCAAGTATTGTATCGATTTATAATATCCACAATGCTCAAAAACCCAACTTTATCATGTTTGAAGCTATGACATACCTCAATTTCGTTCATCAACTTCATGGCCTCAATAATGCATACGACTTGGCCTTTCTGAACTTTATCTCCAACCTAAGGAAAGTACAAATTTTACATCTTAACTTTATAGAAGGCAAAGGGATATATAAATCATAGAAATAAACACCCAAAAGAATGAGGTATACACCCACCTTCACAAATGGTGGTTCACCAGGAGCTGGACTGCGATAGAATGTGCCTGACATAGGGCTGTTGAAAGGTGGAAGTGATGGCTTAGCTGGCTTGGTGACAGGCACCGGGGCCGGTGATGCCGGAGCAGAAGTAGGTGGGGAAGACTGAGGAGCTTGGGAAGGTGCAACTGGAAGAGGTGATTGCATTGTAATTACATGTGCAGGATTAGGAATATGTGTTTGTTGAACAGCTTCCTTCTTGCGAATCAATATCTCACAGTCAAGTTGTTTTAATTTCAATTCTACAATGTCTCTCGAATCCACAAGCCTGGAGCACGAAATATGGATTGTCAATATGACTTCAAAAATCTAGTTGATGAAATTGCAAATAGAGAAAACTGATTTCCTTACTTTCTTCTAATTCTTATTCTTCCTCCTGATATTTAAATCCCTTATTCTCTCTTCATTACAATAATAATATCACAAAAACATTTTTTGTATCTCAATATTTTCTGCTTTGTTTTCTCCTAAAAGTATTAATGTTACACTTTGGATAACTTATTATCTCAATGTTTGCTTTCTTTTCTTATTCTTCATCCATCTTTCCCAACTATATCGTCACATTCCCCTGTTTCCCTAACCTTTCTAATGTCTTCTCATATCTCTATCACTAGTGTAAGTGAGAAAAAAAGGTAAAAAGTTTATATACTTGACAAGACTGGCAACTTGGCTCACAAATTCAGAGATTGATTCTTCTGAAGCTGACACTGTAGAGGAAGATCCTCCTGACAGCTCATTGTTCGTCGTTTCTTGGGCTGGTGTTGCAGATTTTGCTTGTGGAGCATTATTAGAACTATCTACGGCAACCTTGAAGGCCAAAAGAAATTGGTCATAATCTCCTCACCTGTATAAGAGATCATCAACTCAATCTGACAAAAAGGAGACTCACCTTGTTTAGTTGAGCCTTCACGGCAACAATGCGGCTTGAAATGGACTACATAGTTCACAATCGTAAAGCAATTAGTCCAATAATATAACAATTAGGATCAACTAACAAACGCAACCGCAACATAGTAAAAAGGAAACACTCTTATAGTCTTTTACCAATTCCAATCTTTCAAACCGTTTATCCCTCTATGTCGCCATCCTCTCCTAGATTTTACTTGTTTGAGTGCACATAATTCCCGACTATCAAGAATAAGACACCTTAGTTTAGTTAAAAGGCGATATCAACTACAATCTATAAAAACATATGCTTGTACTCCTTTATCTCCACTTTACAGTGTTTTCAACAGGAAAAGATATAGCAAAAAGCATGCCGATTTAGTGGATTTTTATTTTACACCATCAACAACACTACTAATAAACCTGCTCACCGCGCAACTCAAAATCAGATATCAAATGTTCAGCATTGAAAATTTTAAACATGACCACGGAAGGACTATTGGTCAAGAATCATTCTAAAGCGCAAGATGTCCATGATCATATATACGTAATAAGACCATCTATATATCATTTATTCAGTATTAGATTGCCTAAAAGAGCACATCACACCTCTTCAATCAATATAAACAAATTTATAAACCTTAATTACAATGAATCATACACTACTTGGAGGACCAAATGATTCCAACACATGACAAGGTTAATATAGTGTAATGTCAAATTACTGCTACAGCTACACTGTTACATAGTAGCATTATGCTTAAAACTTCAACTAGTAATTAACAAGTTAATAACTTTGCTTTCATTGAAAAGCAACATTCTTTACTTTCTCATTTTATATAATACAATTCATCCAAATAGCAAATTGGCAACAAATTAAAGCAGTAAAAATATATATATATATAAAAAAGTTTAAGCACATAAACCAAATAAAACCCACAAAAATTGAAGCTCAAAAATCAACAATAATGCTACCCAGAAACTAAAAATTGAACATAATTAACATTTACTATCATTTTAAAGCTTGAAAATTTCTATAATTCATTAATTGATCAATAGAAAGAAGAGATAGAAATGAATAAACCTGAGAGAATAGGCCAAATTTGAGCTTGGGAGTGAAAGAAAAGGAGATTTTAGAAATGGAATGATGATGATTTTGTTGTATAGGAAGAAAACTGCAGGTGGGTGTTTCAGAAACAGCAGAAGATGAAGAATTTGGCAATGAGATCGCCATTGTTGGGTTAGGATTTTTTTCTAATTGTTGTAAATTAAATATAGGAATTGAATTCAGAGAGAAGGGAAAAGGAAAGAAATAGGGAAGTGGGTGTTTTGTGTAGTTAGTGATTTGGTGGTTGTTTGTTGTTTATGAAATCGATGATATCGAAGAAGATGATGTTGAGCCCCCCATGGAGCTTCGATAATACCGATGTTTAAGTGGTTTGATTTTATGTGTTCCATTCTCGTAAGATGGTAAAGATTTTTTTTTTTTTTTCAGAAAGTCTTATATGAACCTGCTAATTCATGTGATTTATGAAAAAAAGGGTCACTATATAAAAAAGTACATATAAAAAAAGGGTAGATATAGATTCTATAAAGTTTGACTATGTGAAAAAAAAAGGTTATTATGTCACAAACTGAAAATTTCATCATGATAAACTAATGTAAGAAAAGAGTGACTATATTAAAAAAAACACTATGATAGAAAGAATCGTATAAATGTAACTTTAGATTTTTTAAAGGTTACTATATATGGAAAAAAGGGTCACTATGTTAAATAAGTGGCCTTGGTCCACAATAATGTTAATGTGGACCAGGTCCACGCAAGAATAACTCTTTTTTTTTTATAAAAAAAAAAAAAAAGCCCGTAAGTGTCGTAAGTAGTATTTAGGCTATGTTCAGTTCACCTTATTTTTGCTTATTTCAGATCAGATCAGACCAGACCAGATCAGATCAGAAAAAATAAGTTCAAATCAGTTCAGATCAGATCAGATTATGCTTATATTTACAAACTTATTATTATTGTTGTTATTATCATGATTATTATGATTATTAGTATTACTAATGCTATTATTGTTATTGTAATAATAATAATTATTATTATTATTGTTGTTGTTGTTGTTATTATTATTATTATTATTACTACCACTACTTTATACAATTACTATTACTATTAATATTACTATTTACTAGTACATTTGTTCAAAAATATTATTATTATTGTCATTGTTGTACTTATTAATTATTAATATTGGTAATTATTATTAATGTCGTTGCTATTATAAATGTCATTGATATCACTATTTGAAGCTATTTGTGTTCAAGAAGAAGAATGTTCTTTTGGCATTTGTACGTGTTCTTTTTTATATTTGTTTTAATTAATAATTTTGATATGTGATGTTCTTTTTGATGTTGTACATGTAACGAACATGACAATAGTATATGATGTTTATTTTTTAAAACAATTGTGGTAGAATAATATAAATTATATATTATTAGTTTATATAAAACATGAGTAGCATGGGATAATCTAATGGTGTTGTCATCATGTTCAAAATTTTCCCTACAAAGGATTTCAACTTATCTTTAAAAACAAAGTTTATATAGATCAAGACAACGATATAAGAAGAATATTTAACCATTTTGTTAAAGATCATATGATTATATATATTTATAGGTTTATTTATAATAAGAAAGAACAATTTATTAATATAACAAAGAACATGTTGTCAGTTAAATCCAAATATGTCATCAATATAAAAATAACATCTATCTTTTTATTTTTAAAATGTGTTCTTTAAATAGATATTTTTTTTAATATCATTATATGTTCTTTTCATTACTATCTAAATTCTTATTATTAACGGACCTTGAACATGAACAATATGTTTTCTTTACCATGAACAATATGTTTTTTTTTTACCTAAAATGTGTGTTCTTTTATTTTAATTTTTTTGGGCCCCTTTCGAGAACCCCGTGGTAAGATGAATTTTCTATGGGTTGTCCTCGCACAAGGTCACTCACCTAGATACCCAACAAGTCCCAACTATGCTCCCACTAAGATTTGAACCTTGGTCTCCCATGTGGGAGGTAAGAAGCCATACCATTGGACCCAAGAGTTCTTAGTCTTTTATTTTTAATTGTATGTTCATATACTAATGTGTTCTTTTTCAAAAAAAAAAAAAATAAACTAGTTATGCTATTATTATTATTATTATTGAAATTTGTGCATAGTAATAAAATGATAGTAATAGTAATACTAGTAATGAAATACAAAGTAATAATAATAGTAATAATATGTTTTGTAAAAGATCAGATCAGATCAGATCAAATTAGATCAGATCAGTTCAGATCATATCAGAAAAAATAAGTTCAGATCAGATCAGATAAGTTCAGATCAGAAAATTTCAGGTGAACTAAACATAGCCTTAGTCACTTGACAAGATCGTTATATGATCCTGTCTGGCAAAAGCTAGACCAAAAAACTACTCCCTCCGTCCCATAATATAGTGCTTACTTCTCATTTTTTTCACTGGAATTAAGGAAAATGGAATGAGTGGTAGGATTTTCAAAAAAATATATTTAATGAAGTGCTTTTTTGATACTTTTGTATTGAAACTAGTTATTTATTTTCTTTTTCCTTTAAATAAAATCAAAAGGCAATCAATGTTCCTTAAAATAGTGTAAAGCAATAAATGGGGTCACATGTATTGAGAGAAAAGTAGGGGTATTTTGGAAAGTTTGTGTAGAAATTAAGGATAATTTAGTCCAAATAAATTGACAAAAAAGAAAATAGGCACAACATTTTGGGACACCAAAAAAGGAATGTGAGCACTATATTATGGGACGGAGGGAGTATGAGAGTAATGTCTAGATAGACTTTGGAGGTCTATTTTACTCAAGTTTTATCAAAACTACCTTTAACTTTCATGTTTTTGCGAGAAAATACCTTATAAAAAAATTGTTGTCCCAAACTACCTTACTTTTACCGTTTTGTTGTTGACAGCTACCTTATGCCGGTTTCTGACGTTGACTTTTGTTTTTTCAGTTCAAAATTGTGGGAAAAACAAAATTACCCTTGTGAAAATTGAGGAGGGTGATTGGGTTTGAGAATTTGATAAGGAATCAACCATTGGTGAGGTAACGGAGCAAACCTTCCCCTAGTATGAAATTCCAATCTCAGCGAAGCCGAGTAATAACAGCAATGGTGGGAATCGGGTTAGCCCACACCTCTCAAAGAGACATGTAGCACAAAAAACAGAGAGAAGGGAGTCATTAAGAGCATGAGCCTAGAAAATCACCTTGGGGGAGTTGAATCTGAAAGGTCTGGGAGAGGAGAACCTGGATTCCTTGATTGAAGGGGAGGGGGAGTTGTGGGAGAGGTCTGACTAATATCGTGATCCATAGAGGGAGTTGCACATTGATCGGACCGATCAAAGTGAGCGAGAATGGAATGCGAAGAGCTAGGGGACTTAAGGATAGAGGCACAATTAAGGCGAGGGGGAATATCAGACATTAAGAACTAGGAGGAAGGAAATAGAGAGGAATAAAATAGCAAGGTGATGCAGTAGGGGATGGAAAGTAAGGGCAATAGAGGTTCAACGAACCGAGTTGGCAAATTAAAAGGGCATACATAGTGGCATAAAACCTTCATAAAACCTTCGCTCAAGGCAAGTCAGAAGAAAGCTAGAAGGTTGGGATTAAGGAACATAACTTAGAGAAGCATTGGACAAGCAAAATGGAATCATAATCGAAGCTAGCGGACAAGAAAATTAAAAGAAGGCACAGGAGCATGCAAATTGGAACTAACACATAATTAAGATACAAAGAAACAAGAGACTTCCCTGAATTGGTTGAATTGAATCCATAATTGCACAGTAGCAGCGAGGTGGAGCTCGATGATCCATGATTGGGCAGCAGATCGGAATTAAATCGGCCTAACACGCCATCATCTAGAGTATTATAGGCATACTTATTGTTAATTTTTTGAATCTCAAGATAGAAATTGAGATGCTGAAATTGGACCCTTGATAATTCATCATTGCAGTTGAAACCTATTATAGGCGGCTGAAGGTGCTCTTCAGCGTTCCTTGGGAACCAAGGATAAAAACTGAGTTGGGAGAAGTCCCAAAAGACCTTATGATTAGGGATTAATCTTTTGGATTTTATGATTTGGAAATTCGTGGATTTAGCTTTAATCTGATAAAGAGTGCTTGAAAATTGCAGAAGGGGAGCTGAAGGGGTAAGCTTTACAAATCGAATTTGGCATTTGTTGTTGGATTTCTTAGGGAAGATGAACAATGAAGGGGAATGGATTTTCTTTTTTTTTTCTTTTTCTTTCTCTTTCTCTTTCTCTAGAAAACTTTACCATCTTTTGGTTCTAATGTAATCACTTTATATTTTTTTCTTGCCTATAGATCGACCCTTGACTTGCCTTTACTATGTTCTTAGTAATTGCTTATTTAGAGTTATAAATATTGTTTAAAAGGTTATTTTTGTTGCTTTAACGACACACTAAAAACCTCTTATCTGGGCCCGACAATTTCCCCTGGCCAAAACGACGCGTTTTGGCTAAAGCGCCAGCCAAAAACAATTAAGTTTGTCAGCTTTTCGAACGCTCGCGTCAGAACAAATCAATCCTGCCATTTGTCAACTACTGGTAGGAAATAGAAAGTAACACAATTACAAATATTAAAAATGTGATATTTTTTAACAAGTGAAGATGTTAGTGATGATGCTCAAGTAGTGGTTTGTCCTGCTTGTGCTTAGGCTATATTGGTGTTGCTGGCGGCTTTTCATGCTTTTGGTAATATAACTTACATTTTACCAAAAAAATGCGATATTTAAAAAAATATAAAGCAAAAAAAATTACCAATGACTCTACTTTTCTTAATTCTATAGATTGAGACCAATTTTGCAATATTTTGGATTTTTATTCTCCTTCCTTACTAATTTCCTCTAATTTTGCTTATTTATATTAAATATCTTCCATTTTAATATTTTAAAAAATCTATATAATATTTAAAAATCACATTTTGTATTTATTTTAGTTAAATAACTAGTTTTTAGGCCCGGGCTACGCCCCGAATACATAGCGACAATTTTCATTTATCAATATTTCACTATAAAATGATAACACTAAATATGAATTGATGTAGTGGTTAAGACATAATATATGAGCTTGAAGTCATGGGATCAAATCTTATACAATGCATTTTCCAAGTTTTTTATTGTATGTGAATTACATGGATTAAGAAATCTTAATGGAGAGCGCCAAGTGGCACCGTTCCTTGTTTAGGAACGCCTTTTAATATATTAGTATAGATTATTAATAATTGCGAAAATTTCATATTATTAAAAAATATATAATAAATATATTGTATAAAGTTGATTGGTTGATGAGAGATAAAAAGTAGTTGGGTAGGGAGAGAGAAAAAGTAGTTAGCATTTTTTGGGAAATTCTCAGTAGTGGCCTTCAATTTTAGCTTTTTATCATTGGTAGCCAAAAAAAAGTTTAATTATCATAAATAGCCTTGAGATTTTGGCTATACTTGAAAATGTCGCATTAACAACCATTATCTGCCATAAACAATTGTTAAGAAGGTTGTTTTCATCGTAATAAAAGGTCTTTAGTGTCTAAAATAACATAAATTGTCCATGATAAACTTTCTTTTGTTCATATCTTTTGTAAAATCGAGTGAAATAAGTTTTTAAAAAGACACGAAGGCAAAATAGATTTTATAAAGTAAACTCATATCATTCTAGCCTATGGAACCATACTTAGTTAAAAAATAACCCTTTCAACAATGTTTTTAACGAAAAATCATTGTTAATGCGACATTTTCAAGTATAGCCAAAACCTGAAGGGTATTTCTGATAATAAAACCTTTTTTTGGCTACCCATGATAAAAAGCCAAAATTGAAGGCTACCACTGAGAATTTCCTTTTTTTTTTGTTGATTGTTTAGGAGAATGGTTGGAAAAAGATTGTGAGGTAAACATCAATATAGCTCTCCAAGATAACTTCTCCAACCCATTTTTTACTTTCTCTTTCCTCAAAATCGCCCCTTCAAAAATTGCTAACAATAGTATGACTCTCCAATAAGCTCTCCAATTTATTATTATCTTTAATTCCTATTTTTTTTAGTATTTTCAATATGTGTCATCATGCTATGCCAAGAGCTTGCTCTCTCAATGCTCTTGGGGGAGAGCATTTCTCCAAGTTCTTTCCATGGAGAGTGAATGGAGAGCACTAATGTTGGGGTAGAGTTGGTTCTCCATTTTTTCTCTCCTTGGAGAGCTACTTCGAGAGCGCCAATGTTAGTCCTCTAATATTTTTAAAAGAGAGAAAGTTAAAGAAGGAGTGGGATGGTCTTTTATTTCAATTTTTCAATTATGAATAATGGTGTGCTCTAACAAAACAATAGGTACATCTCAAATAGTGTAGTATAACTTACGTGAATTGTCATCTCTGATTGTTTGATCGACAAATTATATTATAAAGGGAAATTCTCAGTGGTAGCCTTCAACTTTGGCTTTTTATCATTGGTAGCCAAAAAAAATTTGATTATCAAAAATACCCTTGAAGTTTTGGGTATACTTGAAAAAATCGCATTAACAACGATTTTTCGTTAAAAACATAGTTGAAAGAGTTGTTTTGCACTAAGTATGGTTCCATAAGCTAGAATGATATGAGTATATGAGTTTCCTTTATAAAATATATTTTGCCTTCGTGTCTTATTAAAAACTTATTTTAGCTATTATAAATATTCCCCTAATAAAATCAATATTTAAGAGTTTTTTTTAGGGGACAATATTTAAGAGTTAAGATGGATTAAAGATTCCAAAAAACTAGATGGATTATAGATTAAAGATTTCATTGAAAACTTTCTTTTGAGGGAAGGGGTAGAGAAAAAAGAGAGAAGAGGAGAAAAAAAAAAAAAAAAAGAAAAGAAGAAACATAGTAAAGTAGAAGTTTGTAACCCTAACTCTCCAAATTCCAATCCGTAGAATTGGCTAGGGAAATTCCATCTCTCCTTAACGGATTACAGAGTAGAGATTACAAATTTCATCCTAGTTTTGTTTTCTATCTAAAAAGTTCGATTTCCAGCATCAATTCAACTTACTTTTGGAGGAAAGAAATTGAAGAATTTTTCAGACGATTCCAACAAAATTGAAGGTTTGTTTAGGACTAATTTTAAGTTTGTAGTTTAACATTAAATATATAATTAAGAAAATTTTAAATTAATTCACTAGTATGCGATCTCAGATGAAAAAAATCCAGATTTTTGGGTGTTCAGTTTTGGGTACACCACTGATTAATAGCTAAGTTGTGCTTCATATTGTTTTAATTTTTGTTATCTTTTGTTGTTTTCTGATTATCTATTGTTTATATCCGTAGATACTTGTCTTACCTTTAATTGACGTGGGGAATGAAAATTTAGCGATTTAATTTTAGAGAAATTGCTATATTTCTAATTGGACATTTATAGTAGAGGTGATCATTTACGGGCTTGGGCGGGTTGCGGGCCAGACCTAACCAAAAAAAATTGTCCAACGGGCCTAATATGTCTAGTCCAAGCCCTTTTATGCGGGCTTAACTACTTGTCCTTGACCCGCCCTAATAAACGGGCGGGCTTTCCCGCAGGCCTAACGGGCCTATTAATACTTTTATTTTTTTCCAAATACTCTAGTTAATTTCCTTTAATATTTATAGATTAAAACATAATTTTGGTTAAAATAGAAAAAAAAGTTGATAATCACAACGTAAGATAAAGAGAAAGTTAAAAATATTCGTAACAAAAATGTTAGAGGCGACAAATTATTAAGAAACTAAATTAGTAAAGGTAAGAATAAAGACAATTATGTGTTACCAAAGCTATATTAGTGCAAATAAACTAGATATTTCAAAAGATAAATCAACACTAAATTAATTAGATAAAAAATTATATTTTACAGAGAATAGATATTATGATAAACGGGCCGGGCGGGCTTGCCCGCGGTATATTTGAGGTTGTCCATATCCGCCCATTAATATTAGTGGGCCGGGCTTGGCCCGCCCATTTAGAAATTTTTTTCAAAGTTTGTTGTCCAAGCCCGCAACTTTAACGGGCCGGTTGGGCGGGCTTAGCGGGCCGTCCCGTCCGTGAACAGCTCTAATTTATAGGGTTGAATGAGAATAAACTTTGTCTACCCACCATTAATAAAAACTTGTTGAGGGTTGTGGTAATGGAATCCAACTCAACATAATTATTATTCTTTGGGAAATTCCATCTAGTACCACTGGGTTTTTGCAAATTCCATTTGGTACCCAAATTTTAAGAATTGTCCAACTGATACCATTATGATTGCACCCTAATTGCTACCGTAGCTCTACAATTAATAAAGTGTTAGTAAACCTTAAATTAGCTTAAGGGTTATGTTAAGTTTGATTAAAATAAAAAGGAAAAATATTAAAACCTAATTACTAACCTTTTTTTTTTTGAAAGAGAATTTTCATTAAATGAAGGCCAAACGACATCTATAATAAGTATTAAAGAAAAACAAGTCAAATCACACAAGATCAAATCAAATTCGTCTTCGAAGAAACTACAATGAACCATATCGAGCAATACAGCGCAACCCCCTTGTATTTGCTGAATCACGCAGCTATTGATGGGGAAGTCTATCATTCTAACATAGTTTGGAGAAGAAAATTCTTGATTTAACCAGGTTGACCGCATCCGAATTTTCAATATTTCGATGTTGACGGTCTTGAACTTCAAGTAACCTAACTATCTAAGTAAAGTCATTTACTCTCCTACCCATTATTACTGTTCAACATACAAAAATAAAACCAAAACCCACGAACCTCTTCTTTCTTTCTTCGTGGCTATGCTTTTAGGGTGCACCACCATCGAAGCTTGATTGAGGTTTGCTCTGGGACAATTCTGCACCACCATCGTTGCTGTAAGTCTTCTCTTTGAGAAAGCTTTGTCCAATTTCACAAATGAAAAATCACGAAAATTGTTTGTGGATGCATTTGCTAAGGGGTGGTTTGATTAGAATTGTTTAAAAAAAAAAGTTCTTCATCTGATACATTGTTAATCTGTTTTCAATTGGTCTTCTTTTGTTGTCAAAAATCACGAAATTATGGCTTTGAATTGGTTGATACGGAGCTTCATGATATGGGTTTGAATTGTTTTGATTAAGAGATTGTTTGAAAATTTTGTTGTGAAAAATCACGAAATTATGGCTTTGAATTGGTTGTGAAAAATCACGCTAAAAACACCTAACTAGTAACTACCTATATGATCTTGTAAACGCAAAGAGACTTTTGCTTGTAGGATTACTCCTAGATCGTAGACTTGAGAAAATGAGTCAACGCATTCTAAATTGCTAACCTTAGTTACGTGGACTCTTCAATTCACCTCAAGTACCCATATCGGATCCTTGACACTCGGACGTGGACACGGACACTTGGACACTTCATTTTGGGCCAAAATCGTTGAAAATTTTCATAGAATTGCGGGGTCAGACACTTGGACACGTACCCGTGTCAGACATGTGTATACGAGTCCAGGTAACATAGTTGCTAACTATCTCCAAGGGGAATCCATGTCACATAAAAGCTGCATGTCATCTTTAGTTATATGGCCTTGCTTGAAGATTTTACTTTTAAAAGTTGAATTTTAAGTAGATGTAACCAAGTGCTGTTGTACTTCTAGTTTTTGAACATTGATATCTCCTTAAGTTCGAGTAGAGCTTCATTTTGTGTAACCAGCAACAAATAGCTGCTGTAGTTTTATAGTTTTTGAACAGTAGAGGTGTTTTTGTATATGAGAAAAGTGGGGAAAAGGAAAGAAAGTGAGGACCAGTGCCATTTAGTAGTTTTCTGTATATAACACACTACATTCAAACTCTTTATCTCCATCTTTCTTCTTTAGTCTCTGCATTTGTAGAAAGATCTGCCATAATTAGAGCTCGACTCCCATATCCGAATCTCCATGAACTTATTTGGAGGACACTTAGGGGCTAGGGCAAGCAACAACCATTAAGTGCAGTAGCCACGAAGAAAGCAGAGCCACGAAGAAAGCAGAGGAAGTTGCTAATTTAACGTTTGCTAACACTTTATTAACAATAGAGCTACGGTAGCAATTACGGTGTAATTATAGTGGTATTTATTGGATAATTCTTAAAATATGGGTACTAAGTGGAATTTGCAAAAACTCAGTGGTACTAGATGGAATTTCCCTTATTCTTTTAATGCTCTATTAGTAGTGGTGTAGCAATGTCCGGTTGAGTGGGGGAGATGGGCAAATTACAGATCGACAACCAAAATATATTTTTACTATGCATTAATGTCTATCTTTAGTGGGTAAAATGTAATTTTATGTTTTCGAGTTGCATTTCACTATGCATTAATGTCTACTTTAGTGGGTAAAAACTAAGTTTGTGCTGTCGAGTTGCATTTCACTATGCACTAATGTCCATTTTTAGTGGGTATTCGGCCCGCTGGGTGTATATAGTTTTTCCCGTCTAGATAGTTTTTCTTGATCTTGTTTATCACCTCTTATAAATTTTGTACTCGTAGAATTTGGCTGTAACTTCTACCAAATATTTTCGAGTGATGTGATGCTGCCGTAAGTGTTTCAACTGATTAAAATTTTTATTGTTCATGCTTTTCTTTATTATTCTCAAATTTTCCTTTGTTTTTTTCTCCGGTAGTTGTGAAAGGGATGCATTGCAATGTGATGTATCTAAACTTTGTGGTGCCACCAGTTTGAATGCATGTAATTATATGAATTTTTTGGTTCAAAGCATGAAGTCTTTGTTGAATAAGTCACTGTTAGTAAGGCTCGTCAATCGCTGTATATAAGTGGCTGGACAGTTGCTGATAGGGTAGAGAAACTAGGGGAATGGGTGGAAGGATTACAAACAACCTTTAGGCCGTCTTCCTGAACTTATGCTTCATGTTGTTTTGCTTTTTGGCCTATTTTTGCACTTAGCCTGAGAATTATTCTTTATTTCCTGAATAATTGTCCCATCTTTGATTTTTCAGAAGAAGGGTAGCAAAATTATTGTTACAACATAGTATTCTCCTTGCTTTGACACTCGCAGGATAGTGCGAGAAAATTTTTTGGTGGTCGGCTTGGAAAGTTCACATTTAGCTGTAATCATAAACCTCTCGTCTTCAACTCGAGCTTGTTGTTGCCGTTGTGTGTGAAAATATCTGTTTATACATACTTTTTCCCCCGTTGAAATTAGGTTGGACATTTGTAGCATGTAAAACTTGACATCTGAGGATAGTGAGAGAGAAGATGGGAAAAGATTCAAAGAACTGCAGGCAACCTTCTCACAAACTCCTAAAAGATCAAGCAAAGAATCGGGTTGAGGATCTTCAGTCAATGCTCAACGAACTTCACGTCGCCAGGAAGGATAGTCGGGCCATTGATGTCGCTACATTAGAAGAGCAACTTAACCAAATACTTCGGGAATGGAAAGCTGAGCTTGATGAACCAACTCCAGCTTCTTCATTGCTTGTGTGTACTCAATTTTTCTTATAGGTGCTTTTACTTTGGCTTCTCTTAACAATGAATGACAATACTACATATGATATGCAGGAAGATAGTCTTGGGTCATTTTCGAAAGAGCTTGGTCTGCTGTTGCAGCAATTCGAGGTAGAAGATGATGCAACAAGTCCATTAACAGCAGCGTCACCTATCATGAGGCATGACAATGCCACTTGCACACTTGCACTGGCAGACTCTGGAAGAGATGATGAGGTCTCCCTTTACTCCTTACACATTCATTCCCTGGGTGATTGAACAGCTATTTTTTGCTGAATTCTTGTGGCAGACTCTGGGTGATTGAACAGATAATTTTGCTGAATTCTTATTGTAAATGTGAAAGGATAAGCAGCAATATAATGCCAGTCATTACATTTTCTCTTAGCTTTCGCGTACATGCTCTTATCTCTGTATTTTCTTGCAAACAAGAGAACCAACCAGCAACCTTTGCTTCCTCTTTTATTTGAAGCCACTGGGAGGCGAGAGCCACCTTCTAAAGTTCAGATATTTGTTCTTTTTGGTATAATATTGAACACTCCATGGGCAGAAAAAAAAGAGAATTTAAACTGATTTGAATCTCAGAAACAATCTTCTATTTTTTGTATTATACTGATTTAAATCCATGTATTCAACTATGTTCTGGTTTTTTTGTTCTCAAGCTTCAAGCTAAATCAACTCACTTTGCTCTTTTTTTTTTTCCTGCTAAGATTTGTTTAATCGTAATATATAAAGCCTGTGATGTGGTTCGCATCATTTTCTGCAGACTCATATATATTTCTGTAGTTTTTTTTTTTTTTTTTTCATGATGTAACTCAAATAATCGATTTTATTTTACAGGTATGCTACTTGAATCATACAAATCAACAACAAAGTTTTCAAGGTTTTCAGAATCATACACCACAGCAACATAAATTTCTAGGCTCTGAGAACCATACGCTTCAGCAACATCAATTCCAGAGTTTCGCGAGTCATATATCACAATATGATTTTCCAGGCTTTGACAATCATACACCACAGCAACATGAACTTCTACAATTTGAAAATCATACATCAGAGTCTCAAGACTATCAAGGTTTTGAGCATTGCAATGGTGCCTCTGCTCCTGTGCAAGGTAGAATGATCAATAATTTTGAAGCTTCAGGTCCGAACAATATGGTGGCTAATAACTTTAATATGACTTCTGAATTGGAGTTTATTCACTTGGATAAACATCAAAACCTTGATAGTGAAATCTTTATCAATGCCAGTGGTATTGAGCATTGGGGAATGGATGATCTTTCTGATTTCTCGGGTGTGCTGCCAAATGTCAACCCTCCACCATCTGCTTTCTTAGGACCAATATGTGCCCTATGGGATTGTGCAAGACCTGCTCATGGATCTGAGTTCTGTAAAAACTACTGTAGTAAGTTTCATGCTGATTTAGCAGTGGAGGAATGCCCTCCAGGGACTTCTCCTATTTTGAGGCCGGGAGGTATAGGTTTGAAGGATGGTCCACTATTTGCAGCTCTCAGGTCAAAAGTAGAGGGATCAAATGTGGGCATCCCAGAATGTCTTGGTGCTGCTACTGCAAAATCTCCATGGAATGCTCCTGGTAATTATGTTTTTTATGATTAGTTAGGTCTCCACCTTGCCAACTTCACAGATGTACTTAAGATACTTAGAAGTATTTAATTAGTTATGTGCATTTAACTCTGCAAATTGTATTTTTTGCTCTCCTTTGTGTTTACTCATTCGGTCTTATGTTGACTTGCAGAGCTATTTGATTTTTCCATTTTGGAAGGTGAAAAAATTAGGGAATGGCTCTTTTTTGATAAACCTCGAAGAGCATTTGAGACTGGAACCAGAAAGCAGAGGTCATTGCCGGACCATGAGGGCCGTGGCTGGCATGAGTCAAGGAAACAGATTATGAAAGAATATAATGGCCAGAAGAGGTCTTACTATGCTGATCCCCAACCACAAAAGGACTTAGAATGGCATTTGTTTGAGTATGAGATTGATAATTGTGATGCTTGTGCATTGTACCGATTAGAACTGAAGGTTGCAGAGGAGAAGAAGAAGAGCCCGAAGACAAAAGTAACAAATGATCCCCTTGTTGATTTACAAAAGCAGATGGGTAGGCTCACAGCTGAAGTTTCGGCTGAGAACAAGCGCTCCGGGAAGGGCAAGGCTAAGATTAATCTGAAGAAATCAGACCACGGAAAAGATCTTGCTCCAACTTTTACAAGTGTTACCAGTGGACCTGATAATTTATCAGAAATACAATTCACTGACAACCAGAAGGACTCTTGATAGGTTATAAAATAGTCTGAATATTAACAAATACACTGATAATATTGTAATTTATCATAGATATAGTTAGTAGCATCAGGGGCCTTTAGCAACTCTGTACATTGCTTTCATCCCTGTATCTGGGACATCAGTTATCTTTATGGTATGTAAGATATCTTCTTTTAGATCACGAAAAGGTGCAGCATTGTTGTTGAAGACTTATTGTCTCTCACCCAGTTTATGTAACAGTTGCTTTCACCCAGTTTTCCTTTTTTCCATTGTGATTTTACAGTTGAGTGTCTGCATTTAGGCTCAGTTCAGAAAGTTGCCACAAAGAACGACAGAAGACACGTTTAGTCTGTTGTTTTGCGACTGGCGACACATGAACTTCGCAAACCCATGTATATATTGGAGCCTTCTCTGAGCTATTTGTAGTGTTAATTATACAAGCACGTTTCAAATTTTCATATGAACTCTATCTCATGTAGGGGTGTTCAAAATATCCGATCCGGGCGATCCGATCCGTGATCCGGTGGATCCGATCCGATTTTTCGGATATCCGATCCGCTTTTTTAGTTTTCGGATATTTTGGATCGGATATCCGAAAATTTTCGGATCGGATACGGATTGGATTTTTAAAGTTTCGGATATCCGAAATATGGGAATTTTTCGGATATCCGATCCGAAATATCAGTTTCCAAGGCAGGATATCCGAAATATCCGATGATCCGATCCGATTCGGAACATATTTTAAGAACTTTTCCTTTGAAAATTTCAATTTTTTTAGTTTTCGGATATCCGATGATCCGATTCGAAATTTCGGATATCCGATCCGAAATTTTTCGGATCGGATTCGGATCACATTTTTCCCGATCTGAAATTTTCGGATATCCGAAATTTCGGATCGGATCGGATATCCGAAATGAACACCCCTAATCTCATGTATGATGTATGATTAAAAAGAATTAAGATTGGCCTAGTTGGTTGGAGGCTCTCTTTCCACCCTTCTGACCAGGGTTCGATTCTTGCCTCTTGCAAAGTGAGATCCCCAATTCTCCCCCTTATGCAAGGGATTTCATCTTAACTTAAAAAAAAAAGTACAATGTATGATTGCATGTCATATAATTTCTGTTCATACATACTCCTATACACTCGTCAACATTTACCAGCATCACGATCCAACAGATCTGGCAACTTGGTTCCTCCTTAAAATGTTGTACTTTATTGAAGGTGAAATTCTATCAGTTATGTTTTAGTATATATCAGTACATATGTAGGTACTCCTCACAATTTAGATGTTTGATTTTGCACAAATAAATTTAATATGGTAATTTTACAATAAGTTTCTATGTATAATATATTTATGAGTCGGTCTTATATAAGCGACAACCTACTTTTAATCGGCCCAAACCCAATATTAAGAAGAGAACAAATCACTTTTATGAATAGATTGACTAGTTTAATCTATTTAGTTACCAGTTTAAATAATTCATAATCACATTATTTAAAGAGGATAGATCAACTGTTTTTCACTTCTAAGTCCACTCTTACTGAAATATGTAATAGTCCATATGTATTGTGGCCCAACTTAGGAGTTTAGTTGTATGTCGTAATCATTTGCTAGCCCATGATCCTAGAATGATTCTCTGCTATCATTATTTCTGTGCAAGTGGTCCTGTATGACAGTTTTGTTTTGTTGCTTCCTAGGAAAGTTCCTAGTATACAACTGTCACTATGACAATAGATATTTTGCTGCTATTTAAGCATTGTACTGCTTTGGTTGCTGCTCAAGCTGAATGAATGAAGTGAGATCATATTGAGAGAGAAAATTCTCCTAGTAATTCTGTGTGATTTAGTCTTTATGGTATCAGAGCTAGGTTCCTTAAACCTAGATTTTAGCCCCCACACAATTCATTTACAGATCCCTCATTACATCAGTTTCATTCATTCTCCAACCTAATAAAAAATGACTGCAAAAATTGAAACCACTGGCCCTCTTTATCTTCATCCATCAGATGAAAATAATTTCCTTCCCATTGAAAAACTTCAAGATACTGCCAACTACAGACCTTGGAAAAGATCCATGGAAATAGCACTAGCCTAAAAAAGGAAGCTAAGCTTTGTTACTGGAGTTGTGAAGAAATATTCTGGTGACTCGGTGAAAGCAAAAGCCTGGGAAACATGCAATAGCATGTTTAATCATGGATCTTGTCATCTATGTCTGATTCAATTAAAAAATCCATAGTGTTTGTTCACAACGCTCACACAATTTGGAACCAGTTGGAAAAAACGTTTTTCTCTCACAAATAGTTCCATAAAATACAAGTTGAACAAACAAGTTTATGAAACAAATTAAAACAACAAAATAAGCCCATTAGTGAGTATTACACCCTCATGAGAGCTTGTTGAAAAGAGTTGGAGTCTTTGAACACTCTTCCTCCTATAACAACCATGACAACTAAAATTTATGCCTTTGTTGAAGCTCTTGAGAAGCAAAGAGAAGAGCTCATACTCTTCTAGTTTTTGAATGGACTTGATGAAGAATATGGGGCTTAAAGAAGCCAATTGCTTATGATGAGTCCTCTACCATATGTAGAAAGTGCTTGTGCTAACTGATAAGTCATATTTATATATAGTTTTAAGATGCATTTAGGTTGCATTTTAGAGCATTTAGATTCATATTTAGGTTCATTATTGCATCATATTCTTAAGTTATGTTATTCTACTCCTATTCGGTATGTTTTCATGTTTTTGATGAATTTCAGGTAATGAGAACGTATTTGGAGTATATTTAGCTGAGCTTGAGGATTAGGAGCACTTGGAAATAAGCCACGATGCATAAGGATAGTATGGATATGTCTTAGTACGAGTTTGAGCGAAAACGAAGTGGAAAATCATTAGAAGAAATGTGAAAAAGGAGTCATGTATACTCTTCTGATCATAACTTTTGATGTGCTTCTTATAATCAAGAAATTCCAGTTGGGTTGGAAACTAGACTTGAAGGGCTTTCCAACGGTAGGTCGCACGTCCCAATACGACTTCTGGTTTGAGAGATACAGCCTTCGCAAATTGACGCAAAATCGCAGTTTTCACGCCCGGTCGACCGGGCGAAATGAAATTTTCACAGGATGCAAGGCACGTTAGCCCGGTCAACCGGGCGAGAAAGCAGCCAAAATCGCTTGCGCGCCCGACCGGGCAGAATTGCTTTTCTGCCGTAGTTCCTCAATCACCGTCGCCCGACCGGGCGGTTTCTCGAGACGGGTTTATTTGCCTTTTTTAGCCGGTTTTGTTAAAACTATAAATAGGTCTTCTCTCTCTCCCCAAAGGATCCTCTACCCCTTCTCACGTTATATTTTGTATTCTTAGGTTTAGCTTTAGTTTCCTTCTTCCTTTTCTCTCTAGTTTTTCATGGCAAACCCTAGTTTTTATTTTCTTCATTAATTCATGAGTTTATAATTTTCATCTATTTTCTTTCATTGATTTCTTTGATCATGCTTTTCTTTGTAGATTTAAATTTCTTTATTTATTTCATGATTGAGTAGTTTATATTCTAGGGTTTGGGAATCCATGTTTATATGCTATGATTCTTGATTGATATTTATTAATGGTTTGATTAGTTATTGATATCTCTAATTGATTAGTGTTTTTATTGTTAATCTTGCAATCTGATCAATTGTCTGATTAAATATTGCTAATATCGAGTCATAGATCGAGAGATAGTACTCTTTAGAGGCTTACCTACAATTAGCAAATCCGATTATGTTGAGCGACCGTACTAGCATATGTTGATTTGAGAGCGTTAAGGCCCGACAGTAGGATTATCATGTGCTCTAGATATCTGATTAATTGAATCATTGATGATATTTTGATAGATTATAGTTATGAACATGGCGAACCATTGCCTTAGATCCTTTTTAGCTTGATTTTCGTAGTTTGATTAGTTTAGAACTTTAATTCATTATTCCTGATCTTGTTTAGTTTCTCCATGCATTAGAAGCTAGATTAAAACAACCATCTCTCTGTGGATTCGACCCTACTTACCCTACTACATTGTTAGCAGGTTTTGCAGGAATTATTTTTGACAGGTGTACGACAACCTATCACTAACCTTGAGCAAGAAGAATCACAAAGAGAAGTGCTCAGTGGTGTGAAAGAGGAAATGGTGAGCATGGCTATGTTCAGTAAGGGCACATGGGAGTGCAAATGTGCACTGCTTGTAACAAAACTTGGCATGTCAGGGAGAAATGTTGGACAGTAGTAGGATACCCACCTGGTCATCCTAGAAACAACATATTTCAACAGTCTCACAAACCAAAGTAGAAGCCGAACACTCAAAACACACACAATTGGAATAAAAATAGACCCTCTAGGAGTTAGAAAACAACTGCTAATGCTGCAACCAGCACTCAAAGTGAAGCAAGTGTAGCTTCCTCTCCAGTCATTACACAGCAGCAACTTGAACAGCTTCTCAGCATGTTGCCATGACCATCAAAGGTTCAATCACCAGATATAGATGATGAAACGGATCTCTCCTATGCAGGTATGGTGTTCTATCACCTGGCTAATGCTACCGGTAATGATTGGATTATAGACTCTAGTGCTTATGACCATATATGTGGTAATTTTAGTCTTCTGAAAAATTATGTTGTTTGCAAACATGAACTAAAAATAAACCTACCTACTGGACAAACTTCAACTATTTCTCATATTGGTGAAATAAAACTTGAAAATGATTTGTGTCTCACCAAAGTTTTTCACATTCCTTCCTTCAAACACAACCTGATATCTGTAACCAAACTCACCCAAGAATCCAACTGTAAAGTGTTGTTTCATCAACACTATTGTTTGATTCAAGATTTTGTCACTAATGCTGTGAAAGGGATAGGCAAGGCAGTAAATGGTTTGTATTACTTGCTAAATGAACCCATAACAGTCACCTTAGCCAACTTGAAACACACCACAAAATGTCCTTCTGTTAACAACACCACAAATACTCCACCTAAGAAGGCCCTAACAACAGTAGCTTCTTGCACAAAATGTGCCTACAAACCTGACCCAAGTACCTACCTTTGAGCACACCTACCTTATGGCATCATAGACTAGGACATGCTCCTATCTCTAAAATTGAAAAAATTAGTGAGATTCACATGGGAAAACATTCGGATTCAGAGGTGTGCTTGACTTGTCCTCTAGCCAAATTCACAAAACTACCCTATCATGTGAGCCAATCCAGAGCAAAACAAGCTTTTGATTTTGTGCATATAGAAACTTGGGGGCCATATAGAGCCTCTACTAGAGGAGGACACATGTATTTTTTTACTGTGTTTGATGATCACAGTAGGGTCACCTGGGTGCATCTCCTGAAATAGAAATCAGATGCTTTTGATGCCATTAAAACATTTGTAAACATGGCAAAAGTTCATTTTGAAAGACAAGTAAAGACTCTAAGGTCTAACAATGCCTTATAGTTTGATGACAAAAAATATAAACCTTTTTTTTTGCCAAACTTGGGATAATTCATCAGATCTGTTGTGTTGATAGACCCCAACAAAATGCTAGGGTAGAGAGAAGACATAGAAACATCTTGGAAATGGCTCGAGCTTTGAGCTTTCAAGCTGGCCTTCCATTGGATTTTTGAGCTTTGAGTAAAAGTTCATACTGCAGTATACATCACAAATAGACTCCCATCTCCCGTGATAGACAACATTTCACCATATGAAGCTTTGTACAAAACCAAACCCAAATATAATCACCTGAAATCTTTTGGCTGCCTAGCAATGGATTTAAATCCAACCTCTTCCAAAGACAAATTTCAACTTAGAGGGATATCATGTGTCTTCATTGGGTATCCTGTAAACAAGAAGGGTTATAGACTCATCAACCTCCTCACCAGCCTTACAATTGTATCTAGAGATGTCATATTCTATGAAAACATCTACCCATATCATGTTTTTCACTCCACATCTTCTCAACCACAAAACACACCTTCACCTCTAACACATCACTCTGGGTCTTATGAGGATGATGACACTAAACTTGAAGATTCAAACCAAACACAATATATTGCTCTCACACCTGTTCCTATCAGACAACCAACTAGGTAAAATAAATCCCCTGCCTGGCACTCAGATTATCATGTCTACAATCTGTCAACTCATATACAACCAAGCCAACTACACAAATTCACCTCAACACTTGTATCTCCACAGTTCTTTTGTTCATGACCTACCTCTCTCATCAACCTAACCTTATTCACCTAAAGGATGCTATGCAAGATGAGAAATGGCTGAAAGCCATGGATGAGGAGTTAGAAGCTCTGGAATCTAATTAACAAGACTTGGGTTGTAACTGAGTCGCCTCAAGGAAAACAACCAATTGGTTGTAAATGGATATATAAAACAAAATACATTGCTGATGGAATAATTGAAAGAGCAAAAGTTAGACTTGTTGTTCTAGGGAATAGACAGAAGCAAGGCATAAACTACTTGGAAACATTTGCTCAAGTACTAAAATTGCTACTGTAAGATCTCTGTTGGCTATTGCTGCAATGAAGTCATGGCATGTACACCAAATAGATGTCAAAAATGCCTTGCTCCATGGAGATCTTCAAGGAACTGTGTATATGAAGATGCCTCCAGGTTATAATCATACATCAGGGATTCAGGTGTAGCAACTCTGGCACTCAGACTGATCTCTCTCTCACAAAGCCTATGGTGTGCAAGCTACTAAAGTATCTCTGTGGACTAAAACAGGCTCCAAGGCAATGGTTTGCCAAATTGAGCAGAACCTTGACATCCCACAACTTCTCTTAGTCAAGGACAAATTATTGTCTCTTTACCAAGTAAGATGAACTTGGATTTGTTGCTATACTGGTGTATGTTGATGACTTGATCATCACTGGTGATAATATGACAGCTATATCTTATGCTACAAGTTCGTTCTATCCTCTCAGTTTCATATGAGTGATATGGGAGAACGCAGATATTTCTTGGGCATTGAAGCAAATAGATCCCATTAAGGGATATTCTTGTCTCAAAAGAAGTATGTCAAGGACATACTTGATCAATATGGAATGAAAATTTGCAAGCCTCTTGAGCTTCCCACGGACAGTCATGTTAAGCTCACTTCCTTTATTGGCACACCTCTCAAGGATCCTGAACCTTATCAAAGGTTGGTTGATAAACTGATCCACTTAACCATCACTAGACCAGATATAGCATATGTAATCCCCCATTATTTTAAAGGATTTTAAAAATATATTTTAGCATTTATATATTTATATTTTAGTTGAAATGATTTTATTATTTAAAGAAGGTTGACTATTTTAAAAGTCAAATGAAATTATTTTAAGGATTCAAGAAAGTTAAAAATATTTTAATTAGGCATGCTTTGAAAAAGGTTTGTAATTCGAATTTGATTTGGAAAAGAAATCTAAGTGGACTTGAGGAACCCAAATTCTAAGTAGATTAGGAGAAAGGAGTTATATTGATGTTAGGAGTTCTAATTTATCAATCATAGTCATCATCAAACTCTATTCAAACTCAATCTCCTTTTCCTAAGCCCAAAAGAAAACCCTACTTATAAATACCTTAGACCTAATTATATTTACCACACAAAGATTTATTTTCTCTCTCTTTCCTCACAAACAGCCGGCCATTATCCCTCTTCCACGTGAGTTTTGGTTTTTCTTCCTCTCAAGTTTTCTTTCTTCTTCTTCAAGTAACGCTTTTTTCTTCGACAAGAAACGTCACCACACCTCCATAATCACAAGTGCGCCACTGCTGCAGGCGTCGCTGCTCTTCTTGGCCGACGCATCCTTCCACTTTCTTCTTGTGTTGGTTTAATTCTTTTCTTCTTCCTCAAGTTTCAATTAAAAATCATATTTTTATGTTTTATTTTAGTACTAATCATGATTAATAACTTTAATTTACAGTTTTAATGATTAATCATGGATTATATATAATAAGAATGAAAATTCAGATTTGTTTATTATTGTTAGATTGAAGTTTTAATCATTAAAGCATGGATTTTTAGGGTGTTAATTATTCGAAAACCATAGTAGCATGTTGTATACTATGAGATTGGTTTAGATTATGAGTTTAAACATGTTTGCATATGTTTAAAGAGGGTTTTATGATTTTATAAGTTGCTGGAATTTCAGAAAAGATTTTATTTAGGGAGTTTTAAGAATTTTAATTACTAGTATGGTAGTACTATGCTAGGAATTAAAAGTAATTGAAGTTTTGATAGTAAAATCAACTTTTGAATATGTTTAAAGGGGATTTTAAATATTTTAAAGTTGCTATCTTTTTATTTAAGAGTATTGATTTTAGTTTATATTGATTTCTAGGCGGAGAATATTCTGTAGGAGACTTTTAAAGGGTTAAAAGTGGCCTGCCGACTAGTTTACACAAGGTACGTACATACTTGTGTGCTATATGATTAGTATCATGATTTAAGGAGGAAAAAGTTGTAGTATCATGTATAGGAACTTTATAAGTTCATATGTGATTTCTAGTATGATTGATTTCTACATGTTTTATGCATGTGAGCAAGCATTTAATTATTAGATTTATTATGACCAAAGAATTGTCATGTTTGTATGGATTTATTGATGCAAGTATGTGGATGGGAACTTTAATTATTAATTCACATGGGGGAATTAATAAGTTATTAAGATTGATTCATGATTATTCATGTGTTCCCTTGCAAGTATTATTTTCACTACTTTATGAGGACTGTGGGCCTTATTTGGTAAGTTGATAAGTATGCCTTTTAAAGGTAAGTTTGATTGTTGGCTAGGTTCAACAAATAAGAAAGTTGAGATTTAAAAGAAAGTAAGTCTTGGGTTGTAAGTTGTGATCACTTATTAAATCCTAAGATAAAAGAAGTTCAGTTGTGAATGTTTGAATTGTATTTCTGTGTTGCTTGTATGTGTGTCATAACAAGTAATAACTTGTAAAGAACGTAAAGTGTAACGAGGATAGTTATAGACTTTAGACTGGTGCATGTCTAGAGTTGGACATTAGGAGTTGGGGTACATGGTGAGCGAGCCATGGCTTTTTACAGGAGATGGATTGATCACCATCCCTTTTTCAGTTAGCAAAGGTTCCTCGATATCGCAGGTCATTTCTGGAATACGTGGTAGCTCCCGTATTTCGTCTTCGTAATGAAGGCATTAGTAGATAAGACAACTCAGGTCCAATAACTATTCCATTTGAGTAATAAAAAGATGTGTAGAGTTTAGTTCAGTTAAAGTTGTCTGCAGATTGTTATATGATTATATTATTATTTATTCTTGCACGTTATTTATTTAGTATCTTGCTAGGAATGTTTATGTATTATTATGTAGTACTCAGCTTTGCTGATTACGTGCTTTGTTTGTATGTGTTGATCATGGCTTTGGCTTATTGATCCTGTGATGACCCAATTTTGGTGAGCAGATTCTCTAGAGCATTGACATTTACAGGTTCGCAGATGTTGCATCATTGGGAATCTGGGAATGGAGAGCTTGTGTAATTTAGTATATCATATTTTCTGCATTAGTAGGAACGTATTACAATAAGTTTGTTTGAGTAGACATATATAGAGTGTTTGATTTTGAAGTACTTATTTATTTATGTATGATAATAAAGTATGAAGGTTTGTTAGTTGTTTTCCGCTGCAAAATTCTGAATAAGCCGATACATTATCACACGGGCGATAATACTTGGGTAATTCTCTAAGTTCTATATTGAAAAGGTATTTCTGAAAAGAGAGAATTATCGGGGTGTTACAGCATATACTGTGCATATCTTGAGTTAGTTCATGCACCAACCAACATCAACTCACTATCAAGCTGCTATCAGGGTACTCAGATACTTGTCTCACTCTTGTGATCAAGGCATTCTTCTTGCATCTGACTCTGCAGCACAATTAAAGGCTTATTGTGATAGTGATTAGGCTGGTTGTCCCAACACTAGAAGATCCACATCAGGTTTTTGTGTCCTACTTGGTAAATCTCCTATATATTGGAAGGCTACAAGGCAAAGTGTGGTAGCTAGAAGTACTGGTGAGGCAGAATACAGGTCAATGGCTCTCACTATTTGTGAAGTGATGTGGATAACTCAGCTCCTCAAAGATCTTGGCATTAAGTCCACGGGTTCCACACCTCTCTTATGTGACAATCAAGCAGCATTGGCCATAGCTGTCAATCCAGACCAACATGAGAAAACAAAACATGTGAAAATTGACTGTCATTTTGTACGAGATAAAAAGCAAGTGAATGAGTTGTCCAACCTACCTATGTTTCTATCACATATCAAATAGCAGACATATTCACCAAAATCTTGAATACTCAACATCATCAGACTCTGTTACCCAAGCTGGGAGTTCATTCTTCCTCTCAGATTGAGGGGGAGTAAAGAGAACATATCAAGTGTTTTTCACTTCTCAGCCCACTCTTACTGAACATATGTATTGTGGCCTAGCTTAGGAGTATAGTTGTCTGTTGTAATGATTTGCTAGCCCATGATCCTAGGATGATTCTCTATGCACTGCACTACTGTCATTATTTCTATGCAAGTGGTCATGTGTGACCGTTTTGTTGTGTTGCTTCCTAGGAAAGTTCCTAGTATACAGTTGTCACTATGACAATAGATATTTTGCTGCTATTTAAGCATTCTACTGTTTTGGTTGCTGCTCAAGCTGAAAGAATGAAGTGGGAAATCATATTGAGAGAAAAAATTCTCCTAGTAATTCTATATGATTTTGTCTTTATTGTTTAATTCATTTAGTGACTAGTTTAATCCATTCGGTAAGACTGGTGGGACGATTTCTTAGGCTACAGAAGTCCAAATTGTGTGTTTCTTTTTTTGAATCTGGATAAAATTTTGTCTAGATTACTCATGAATTTTTTCAATTTTTTTTTAAATTTTTTGTAGCTATTAAACTAGGCGCATTTTTTCGGACTGCAACAGAACGGAAGGAAAACAACACACTAGATTTCAAACTAAGATTTCTCCTTCATCCGAACAGCTTTTAAGAAGTTTCTTTTTTTAATCTGCTTTTTTTTCCTGAATTTTCATAATTTGTAACCCTTTGAGAATCTCAATGCCTTTTTCATTTTCGTTCTGTTGTTTGAAATTACGGGCAGATTCAAAATTGTTTATTGTAGTTCGAGATTCAAAAGGAAACAAAGAAAGCAGAAGATAAAAGACGAATAGGTTGGTGCGAGGAGTCTAGGGATAGTGTTGGGTTAGAGTGACATAGAATCAGCTTGTTAGGAGAAGGTAGGCTTGAATTTGTTTATGTATAGGGCCAATTTTCATATTAATAGAGGACTTCCAAATTTGCTAGGGCTTGTTTGGGAACCATCTTTTCAATTGAAATGATGGAATCAATCCAAATCACTTGTTTGGGTATCCAATGGAACTGGATTTAGAATTGGGTCAATTCCAACTCAATTCTAACCCAAGTTAAAAACACATTGCCCAAATCCCACCCCTCCCCATGTCATTTCAATTTCTCTTTCATTCTATTTTATCTCTCCTATAAGTTCCCCATTATTTCCTCCCCTCCCTCCCCCTCCACATGCGACCCCACCCCTACGTCCGAATTGAAATCCAATTCCAATGTTTCCCAAACGAGTTTGAGGAATTGAAATTCAATTTCAATGTTTCCCAAACGAGTTTGAGAAATTGGAATTGGAATTCAAATGCATAATTTCAATTTCTAGAATTAAAATACTAAAATCGAAATGAAATTCGAGTTCCCAAGTGCTATCTTAAGACATTCCGATGTTTAAGACTTTTATAGTGAGTTTTTTTTTGTTTAATATGAAAACAAATTGAAATTTTAGTAGTAGTCTGGAATTCTCCAAGGACGGTACCACGTCCTCTTTTAGCTCTCACTGAAAAATTCCAAGCTGTGTCCAGGAAAGGAAAAAAATTACAAAAACAAAAAAAAAACTACTACTAATTGACAATTGTAATAATAAGGTATCAGATCACTACAAAGTGAGATCGAACTTCCGAATTTGGCGAATTCCATGATACCTCTGTTAATATATTCCTTTATTGTAGTATTTTTCAAAAGATCAACTGTTTAAAGTTATAGGATAAAAGAAAAAGAGAGACAAAATTGTTATTTTGGAGCTTTGATCTAAGTACCTTACACATGCTTTTCCAAAAAAACAAAGAAAAAAGAACACGGTGTGGGACAGCATGGTAGTTTATATATTGAAGAAAAACATGAATAAAAAGGGAAAATGTGCGGTGTCGAACACAAGACCTCTCTTACGCACCCACAAATCTTTCTTTACCCTTCTCCAACCAGCGAGACATGATCCATCAAATGTTCATTGCTTACAAGTTTTATTTCTTGTATATTGTTTTTCAGAAATAATGGGGGTACAGCTGTACCCCTTGCACCCCCTGTAGATACGCCCATGCATCTGTTAATATATTCCTTTATTGTAGTATTTTTCAAAAGATCAACTGTTTAAAGTTATAGGATAAAAGAAAAGGAGAGGAAAACAGAAGGAAAAGGAAAAACAAAAACAAGTATTACATGGGCAGTTGGGCTCATTGGGCACAATCTCCCAAATGTTTACAGTTCAAAAGAACCAACTGTTTAAGGTTACAGAATTGAAAAACGGAGAGGAAGACAGAAGGAAAAACAAAACTATTACATAGGAACAATTTCCTGAACGTTTATAGTTCACCTACCTGTATAATTCCAGGAAGCCAAAGATCGATCTGAATACTTTTTAGTTGACAATATACATTCTCTAGCCAAATTTAGAATCTACTGAACCAATAACCATGAAGTTGCAGTTTTAAGTAGTTTAATCAGTGTTGGACCGAGGACCATGAATTTGCGTCAATCCAATCAAACGCAATAGGGCTCAGGAATGCATCTGGAATGCCGAAAGAACTGACCAAAGCCAGTGCATGGGGACGCAGTTCATTGCAGAGCTTAATCACTTCTTGTCTCACGACAGCAGCGTTCTCGACGGTCAAGTAGCCATAACGAAGGAATGAAGCATCTTCTTCCAAGACTATCAAAGCATACAATGTTCGCAACAACGCTAACACATCCTGCACAATTGAAAAACCATCACCCTTAGCGACATTTCCCAAGTCCAACGCACGTAAGAGAGTTAAAAAGGAGGATCGTGCTAAAAATGCTACCAACATCGGGGGTAATTGAATAATAAAAAGTAAAGCAATTGCAACAATGAAATACTACTCCCTCCGCTCCATTTTCATCTTCCCATTTGTATATAACACGGGATTAAGAAAAGTTATCGAATGTAAATTTAATAAAGTACATAAAAATTGAAAGTGGATTGAGATACAT
Organism: Beta lomatogona; assembly: GCA_947646795.1. Lineage (NCBI taxonomy): Eukaryota > Viridiplantae > Streptophyta > Magnoliopsida > Caryophyllales > Amaranthaceae > Beta > Beta lomatogona. Next base: position 94,375 of record CANSNZ010000906.1, on the reverse strand, counting down.
TAAGTAGCAATGAGAATGTTGGTTCGTAGAGAGAAAAGGGTTGGTGTGATGAAGAGTAAAAGTAAATATTCAGTTTAAAAAGAAACGAACAAATTTTATTAGGACACTGAAAAAAGAAAGTAGAAGTTATTTAGATGGTTATGTGATGGAGGGAGAAGTATTAATTTGGATACTCCGCCATCAATCACATGAGTGGTAAATTAGGAACGATATAGTTTTACCTTCTTTTCCCTTTTTTTGGATCCTGACTGTCTGTATGTACTACTGTTCCTTACTTTTTTTTTTTTTTTTTTTTTTTTTGTCAAACCATGTCAAAACAAATTTAACTGGCATATAGTTTGCCAAAAACATAAAAAGTTGCCACTAGAAAGTCAATCGACATAGCTTGGACATAATTAAGAGATCAAATGTAGAGTTTAAGGAAGAAAGATAATGATTCTTTATTAATAATTTGGAAATACAACTGAAAAGGAAAGATAAATTGCCAAGTATTTGAATGACTTGACACACTCCAGACTCCACATAATTTTCTTCATGCTTCTACTTCACTGATTTGCTATGTTTATAGACAAAACCCCTTCTCTAACTTTCTTGTCTTCCTCTACAAGCTACTACTAATTAAAAAACATTGCAGTTTTCTACACTACCCCCCCCAATTAGGCTAGTTCATTACAACTTCAAAGGAAATTTTGACCGAGTATTATCGAGCTTTAATTATCAAGTAGCCTTATTAATTGTCAATAAAAAGTTAGTTCATTGTAAAATCAATTCTTTCATCAATCTGTGCTTCTCATTTGTTATAAAGTACTCCTTCCTTCCTCTAAGGGTCTGTTCTGTTCAACTTATTTTGTCTTATCTTATATTATCTTATCTTATCTTATCTTATAAGATCTTATAAAATCTTATCTGATCTGATCTTATCTTATCTTATCTGATCTTATCTTATCTTATAAGATAGTTTATTGTGTGTGTCTAACATCTTATTTATCTTATCTTATCTTATCTTATCTTATCTTATAAAATCTTATATAAGTTAAAATAAGTTGAACAGAACGGACCCTAACTTGCTACATTTCCTTCTTAACGGTCTCTAAAACCAAGCTTTAATATCTTTAACAACGTATTATTAGTAATTTTAAAAAGTTGATAATTTAAAAATGGGAAATTCTATATGGTAGCCTAGGGTTTTTAAGTTTCTATATGGTAGAACTTTTCAAATGCAATTATATGTGGTAGCCCCAAGTGTCTTTTTTTTTTTTTAATGGGTAGCCCCAAGTTTTTTAATTATTTTATCATATAGCCTTATTTAGTGATTTGACGTTAAGTTGTTGTTAATCAACTTAACATACTCTAATACTGAATTATCCTTTTGACTTCCCTCCAATGCCAGCTTTCTCTTCCCCAAACCATAACCCATTTCCCTCCTTTTTCACCTATAAAAGATCACGCTCCCTTAATCTCTCCTTTCATAATTCTTCTCTTCTCTTTGAACAACATAACTCATCATCTTCAAGAAAATTCCCAAACACCATGTCTGCTATGACCATGAATGGAAGGCTGAAGTTGGTGAAAATCAAGAGTTGCAATAGGTGCTCCCCTTTGAAGTTGCTGGAAATTTCTACTTCAAATAGCAAGGATAAAACGCATGCGAGTGAAAACAAAAAAATCAAAACACACTAAAAACAAAACAGAGCACATCTCCCTAACAAATATTAAGGTCAAAAGGAGTGAAACTGAATTGTTTATGGCATACTACAGTTGAATATCCAAAAAAAAAAAATAGAGCTTTTCACCCAAACACGAAATTCGCATAATCCTAACCCTAATAACACGAAATTGGTCCACTTGAACTTAAAAGTGGGTAGAGCATAACAACTCAGGTTAAGGCACTAACCTTCATTAAGCAATTAAACGTGAAATAACACATGTTTAACGTCAAATCACCAAATAAGCCTATATAATAGAATAATTAAAAAACTTGGGACTACCACATATAATAAGGTTTCACGTCTTATGTATTTTTCTCTCATATACTACTATACTAGTGAAACTTTGACTCTCAAAAAGGAGATGTAGCAAGTAAAAAAAGATGGATGTAGTAGTAGTTCATTTATTATCTCCTAAATCAAGAGCTTCATAAAAGACAATAGGTGATGGTAACTCTGCAGAAGTTCCGGTACTATTGTGGGTGAAATTTCTAAAATTAGAGGGTGTAATTCAAATTGGATGTGATAGCTTGTTCCAAAAGCTTTCCAACTACAGGTCATATGCCCAATTCCGCTGAGAAACGAGAAAGTTATGGCTGTTTTACGAAGAACTGTCGTCGAAACTTGATTTTCGTCTAGCGCCCGATCGGGTAGGGCGACAACCGCCCGATTGGGCGCCCTTAGCGAACTACGACCGGGCGAACAGCGCCCAAGACAAAATGGCTTGAAGAAAATGACCGCCCGACCGGGCGGATGATCGGGCGACGGGGAATTTGACGCGGGATGCGCGGTTTCTTTCAGGGTTTTGTACGGAGTATATTCTAAGGTGTTGTTAGGGATAAAAGGACCCCCTTGGTGGTCATTATTTGACACAGACTTTTAGCCTCTAGTATTTTAGGACTCCTTGTAATTATTTCTCTCTGTTTTTCTCCATCATAGTTAATAAGCTCGAATCCCCACCTGTGGACGTAGGTCTATTTTAACCGAACCACGTAAATCCTTGTATTCTTCCTGTTTATTTTCTTTATTGCTTTTCTCATCCTTATTATTTCATTGACTTGTTCCGCATTAATCAAACTACAACACCCCGTTTCCTAACAGAGGCTTTTGGTAGAACATCTAAATTCTAGAGGCTGCCAGATACATCATAATTTATTATCTGGACCCATCATCAGCCGTTATGACTTATGACTGCTACACCTACATCATGTATTCATGTATTCTATGGAACCAATGTTTACTAAGTATTAGAAAATCTGAAATATAAATAATCTTTTACCTTCAATGGTCCAGCAGGAACCTTTGTTTCAGCCTCTATAAAAGTAAGCAAAACCGCCTTATCTGCGAATGCTCTGCCCAAATCTTCTGAAAGCTGATAAGCCTGATGGAAAAATAAGAACTTCTTCTGTCAGCATAAGAAAGTAAAACCATGTTGGGTGTCACAAGAAGTATTTCTCTCGGGCGCTTAATGGAAAATTTCTAGTTGAATGTCAGCAACAACTTCTTTCCTACCTGCAAGGATTTCATTCTTGGTGCTCATCTAAGTCCAATTATTATGTATAATTGTGTATGGTCTCTAAGATGAGAAATTGAGAATCCTCACATATATATTTGAGGGGGAAGAGATTTTTAGTGGCAGGACGAATACAACAACATCAGAAACACACGGGAAAGAAGAAGATGAAGTATACAAGATGAGAATCCTCACCAGGACAAAAGCATGTTCTCTATTTCTTCCTTGCTTTTGATATGCTGAAACTTCAGCTACAAAACGATGTAGTAGGTCTCTCTCTCTCAGGTAGAAAATATCAGTCTGGATCAGAAAACCAGAATATATTATTGAATTTTTAAGAAAAAATTATGAAATACAATTCAATGCCACTAAAACAAGTACCTGAATCTGGCTGCTCCTGAGAATAGAACCTGTCAGTTGAGCAGGAATGATAGGGCTAGAACTGTTCATGTGCTCCAACCACAATACTTTAAATGGTCTATTTTGCTTCTGGGTAGCCATATATTCCCCAAACAATGCTTTGCTCACCTAAACATGCATAATACAAACGTTTCAAATGGCTAGGTCCCAATCTTAAAGAGAAGCATAAAACCAATTACCACAAAATTTAACTTGACAAAAATATGCCGGCTCAGCAACCACAATGCTGTTTAAAGTGCACATCATCAGTTTACTTACAGACAAATTTCACAGAAAAATCAATTAGCTTGAAAACTGCAGATCTACAAGATCAAGAATAAAAGCATGAACAAATTAACCTTAATAAATGCACTCCAATATGCAGTACTTGTTTAAATTAGATATCATATGAGTAACCAAAATTCTCCAAACCTGACATCGAGAAAGAAATTTCAGAAGGTACAGAAACAAATTAAACAATATCCCATTCCAACAAAACAACCAGAAGCAAACCACACATGTTACTTAATGTATCCATGTACAACTAAAACTATAGCATGAAGTCATGGTTTTGTGCTTAATTTGATGCATAAGCTGTGGGGTTTCCCTGTGGGTTAGAATCCCGTACTCCCTCCTCCCGGTAGTGGGACAGGTCATCACCAAATTGGGGGGGAGGGGGAGAGAAAATTACATATGGACTGGCTAGCTCTTGCCAGTTGAAACACAGGCTTTCCAATTCTAATCCCTAGGTGAGTGAGTGCCCTTTAATTGCAAACAATCTCTATTATATATGTTAAGAGGGGTAGGACACCAAAAAATAGAAAAAAGAAAAAAAAGAAAGGGTAACTAACTACTTCAATTAAACAAAAAAAGAAAAGTATTCAGTTACTGGAATGCAAATCAGCTTAAAACCTAAAGTTTCTATCATAACTCAAAACGAAGAGAGAGAAGAAGAACAATGCTCTTCCTATCCCCTTCATTCCTCAGCAATTCACAAAATTATTTCCAGTTCTTTTTTACTCCTCTTTTTTTATTGGGCGTTTCTTGGTTTTATTTCTTTGTAATCTCTTGCTTTTTTTCATTTTTCTTGAATGCTTTTATTTTTCTTTAATCTTGCTAATTTAATAATACTGGTTATTGGGTAACAGTTAAAATCATAAAATTATCATCACCCTTATAAAAAGAGATTTTTTTTTTTTGATATTTTTAGTACATTATACTAGGTTTTCGTTCTTACTGTCATGATCTATAGAAGAGAGTATCAAAATATTATTACTAAATACAATTACGCAATAAATTTAAATTTGATAGCGATTTCGCACGCATAGCGTGCATATAAGACTAGTAAACCTTTAAATGGACAATCACATGGGAAGTTCAACTGGCTAACTGTCACCAATCCAAACACCTGCCAAATTCTAAGTTCTAGGTGTGTGTGTGTTAGGTCACAAACTGAGTACTATACTACTACTTAGTTACTAGATATGATTAGATTTCAGCATGATACATGAGATTCAGCATAAAGACTGAAGCTTGAACATGTGATGATACTATAATGAATGACCAAGATAAGTGGAATAATTTAGATGCTACCTGCTGCATGAGAACATTGTTGTCCCCTTCGAAGGTTAATTGTACATCATACTCGCCTTTCAAGTGACACACACGATTTTCAGTCTTCAGACCTTGACCCCCACAGGCTTCACGACACTCCTGGACAAGTACAAATCAAAAATCACATCAATCAGAATGACAATGCAGGAAACTGAAAACTTGGACTCAGCATTGAGAAGGTTTACCTGAAGAGTGCGCATGTTATGCCAAGTTAGTGTAGCTTTCAGGGCACTTGAAACAACATGGATAATCTTATTTGTTTCAGGTGTCCGTTTCACATATATTGATTTTAAATAGTTTCCAGCAAAACTCATTGCATATCTGCAACGAAAATAAGCATGTATTTTGTAAAAATATTATATAGAAGCTCATGCAGTGCAGTGGGATGTTTTTCAATATAACTTGGAACTTATTATAGTTAATTGGAAAAATTTCAAAAAACTACCTTTTATAACCAACTTTTTTCAAAAAACTACCTTTTAAAAATTTTCTTTCAAAAAACTACCTTATATAACATATTCCTTTCAATATACTACCATGTTACGTTTATATTTAATACTAATCAATAAATAACAATCGCCCTAGGTGTTGTTGCCGGTGAAGTAGCCAGAAAAGAAGAGGGAAACGATAGGGAAGGAAAGAATAGCAGTTTACGGTGACTCAATTATTAGTGATTAAACCCCATTTATGGTAAAATGGTAGTATATTGAAACAAATTTGTTATATAAGGTAGTTTTTTGAAAGAAAATTTTTAAAATGTAGTTTTTTGAAAAAAATTAATTATAAAAGGTAGTTTTATGAAATTTTCCCTTAATTGGAAAAATATGGTGCAATAGATTGTGGAGGCTAATGATGGCGCTAATATTAGGTGGCGACAAGTCGAATATGCAATTATGGAGAGTATAGCATCATAGTTATGTTGGGAGGAAAATATGAGAGAAATATGTGGTATTAGATTGTTGCAGGGGTAACAATATAGTCTGCCCTTATTCTTCTTTCCCTTGCAGTTTCATACTTACATTACACTAGCAAATTCATATTTATTCCAGCACACTTCACTCATTATCTTGATGGTTGAAGCATAACATTTATAAATTAAAGGTCTCGGGTTCAAGAATTGTTAGAACCTCGTACTCATCAACTTTTTTTTTGAAGTGTCGTACTCGTCATCTTTGAAAGGCAAAATAATATGACAAACAAAACTTATGCCAACTCATACACGTTGCATGACATGTTGCCATGTCAATGCAATTTCACAAGAGTGATGCAGCGTAGTCTTATAAAAGATAATCCTTCTAAATATATAGTATCAATACATATCCCACAGTGATCTTGAACAAGGCCCATAATAAAAAAGAAAAAAACTGACCATTTCCTGGAGTGAGAAAAAGGGTACAAGAACAGCCCACATTAATTGAGCGGAAAAAAAAAGAAGATAATCAGCATGTCGTTATATAATTAAATTCTTCATCCTTTCAAAAAAAAAAAAAAATCTTCATTATACGGCAGTCTTGAGTTCCAAGATTCAATCAAAGTGATTTTCATTTATAAAGATTGATAAGATCTTTCATTTAATATCTTTTTATTCTACCCAAGCAAGAAAACAATGGTCTATTTCAAGAAGTGAAAGAAAAATACCTCAAAACACACCCAAATGACCCAACAACCCCCCCTCCCCCCAACCCCCAACCAAAAAAAGACGAACACCTAAATGTTTCCCAGGAAAAACATCAATTCTGATATGTACCATAAAACCACCTTTACTTTCCCCCCTTGTCACATCAGATATTTTCTCATAAGCTTAAGACCAAGATAACTTCCATCACTACATCTTTAAGAGACATATATATGCAGGGGGTTATCCATGGCTAACGGCTAGAAAAGGTTATATTATCATGATATAACTCCAGAAAACCTTGAACGAAACACAATGCTAAACCAGACAAGAAGAGGCAACTCGATGTTGGTATGTAATTGTGAAAGCCATGAAGTGGATAACTTACGTCTTTGCAAGAAGAGGCAAGAGCCGGCGCTGGTGGCTTGGATAGTCGAGCAATAATACTTCAGGTTCATTTGGTGCCAGGGAAAAGGCCCGTCTCGACAAACTGTATCTTATCGCAGTAGCTAAACCAACCTAATCAAAACGCCATTATAACTCAGCAAAAGCACATAGCAACCAAAAGTTCACAAATATATGTTACATAGTATCTAGCATCAGTCACCTTTGCTACGTAAATGGAGCTGACTGCAATATTGACACGACCTGATGTCAATGGAGCAAGAAATGCTGCAAACCTCTGAAATCCAAGCAGAAAAGATTTAGACATAACTGCAGGTTACCTTAATTGTCTATCTATTTCGATTACATTAATTGAACACAAACCGGAAATAAGTGAAAATAATCAAATTTATGTAGCATTATAAGACCAACAGAGCAAAAACCTGAACAGGATCTTTTATTGCACTAAGATATTGGCCATCAGGAGAAACGTCAGCAACTGAATTCAATAAATTCTCCCGCGGGATTCGCACATTGTCAAACCTAAAAAAATTAGAAAGTAATCTTGAATTTGATGCTTCAAATATTAAAATGGTAACCCATTACATATTGATTGAAACATACTCCCTCTATTCATTTTGGATGATTACACTTCCCATTTATGTTTGTCCATTTGTAATGGTTAAACTTTTAACTTTTTCTATTTATGGCAATGCTATATTATTATTTACCACAACCTACCCCATTTTATCTTACTTTTCCCTTTTCATTTTTTATTACTTTACCCCATACAACACTACCTCTCTCCTCCTTTTCTTTTCATTACTTTACCCCATACAACAATACCTTTCTCCTCCTTGCCTCATTATGTGTGTCTAACCATCAACCATCAAAACAAAGGGGGCAATTGTTGTGATTTAGAAATAAGTGTTAACTAGATTGTGCAATATTCAACAATAATCAAGAAGAATTGTGAAATTGAAACAACAAACAAGTAATGCAAAGAGGAATGAAAACAAGAAAGAACACACCAAGATTAACGTGGGAAACCCGAGCTCCGGGAGAAAAACCCACAAACTTGCACTATGGAAACAATGGAAAATCAATGGTGAACCTACAATCTCTCACAAACTCACTAACTCTCCTAAAACCTTAGAAAAGATGAGGCTCCAAGTTTGAACTTTGAAATGTGTGTGCTACCACCTTCTAAAACCCGAAAATAGGCTATTTATGCTCATAGGACTAAAAGCAATCCAACGGCCACAATTTAAACTTAAATCGCGAAAAAACACGAACAGACTGGATTCCCGGCAGTAGCTCCAGGCCAAGAACAGCCCACCCGAGCATCTTACTGGCCCGCCCGGGCTCATTAGCCTGTCCGGGCCCATGCCGGCCCGCCCGGGCGGTTGGGTCTAGGCTTCCTTCCTCACTTGGGCTTCCGTGCTTGGGATTCCGTACTTGGGCTCCTTGCTTCACCCATCTCCACCAAACCCAACAGCAGTATTGCTTAAAATGGTACTCCCACCGTTTTGTTTAATTGTTATAGTTCACTTTGGGGGAGAACCAAGGAAATTGCAAAAAACAAGGAAGAAGTATAATAAAAGAAGTTTTGTTTCGGGAAATGTAAAAGAAGCATTAAAATAATGTAGGAGAGAGAAAAATAGGGTAGGTGGGAAGGTTTTAGGTGGATTAATAAAATGGGTGGTGGGGTATATGAGTTAGAAAAGTGTAAAAGTTGATGTGATAGGTTACCATATAAGAAAAAAGTAAAAGTGTAACATTTCAATAAAAACGGTCAAAGAAGGAAAGCGTAACAATTAAAAAAAAAGGCGGGAGTATAAGTTTAGGAATTATGATATAATCACTCTTCGATCAATGTTATTCGGACTTATAATTAGATATTGCTTAATGTTTTCCACTCTTAGCTTCTTGCAAGGGTTTGCATATATCATTGACACTAAAGGAGGAAATATCATCACCAATTACCAGATACGACCGTTGTCAACACCATTCAGCCCAATCTTATGACCACAATCAGCAATACGAATATTTGGACAGATTTTGCCATCTTCATCCCTAATCTGCACTACAAATGCATGGACTCCTTCGTCTTTACCATTAATTTTGAGTTGTGAGAACACGACAGTGTGAGTTGCATGCTACAAAAGCAATGAAAGGAGAGAGTCAACATATGGAAGGCAACAGGAAATAGCATAAAGCCAGAAATGAAAGCAAGATAGAGGACATAAAAAAGCAATCTTAAACTTCCATACTTTAGCTGCTCCTCCAATCCAGTACTTCTGAGCTGACTCACATGGAGTGTTGATGATAAATTCTTCAGTAGTTGAATCATAGGTAGTGACTGTTTCAATTCCTCTTACCTAGAGACATCAGCAAGTGATTTGAGAACATTCAACACTAAATGCAAAAAGGACAATGGTCTCAAACTAATCCACGAACATCTTGCTTACATTACTTCCATGCCCCAGTTCAGTCATAGCAAAACAACCCTTTATACCATATTCCTCCGTTATTTTCAGCCATTTGTCATGATGACGCTTTGTGCCAAAAAACTGGATCGCACCACCCCTGTAAGCCATTAGCACCAGATGATGAGTAAGTTTATGCTTCCACAAGTAGCAGCAGAGCCCAAAAACAAATAATAAGGTAGATATATGAGAAGCACAATAAGAATACTGCTCAGTTCTAGCTTATTTCTTTAATAAATTTTTTCCTCATCTAGAAAAGGAGAAATGGGAAGAGGGGGGGGTAAGGGGGAAGAAGAGGATGAAAAAAATAAGAGAAAAGGCACAGAAAAAGAAAGAAAGAAAGAAAGAAAGGAACAAGATGATTCACCAAGCTATCAAATTGCATGAACTGCTATTCATATAAAAAAGCTTGGCTCCAGGTCGACTAGATTGTGTTTATATTTGTCTGGCTACTAAATGAACCAAGCTCAAAACTTGTAAAGCTTATGTTGTAGAAAAGCTTGAGCATAAATATATAGATGCTTGTTCAATAATGTTCATGGACAACTCATTTACTAGTTATGCTATAAGAATTACCTTGGTTCGTTAAAACAAACTTGAATCATCAGACACAAAAACAGAGTCTAAGCTCTCACTTGACTCAAGCTTGTCCAACTTTGAGCAAACAAAATTAATGATCTAGCATAAAAGTCAAAAGTTTGGTTCAATTCAACTCATTAACACTCCTAAGGCCATAACACATCCTACCATGAAAATAGAAAGCAATGATGGATGCTATAGTCTGAGACATAACAGAAAGAAAACAAATGAGATGGCAAACTATAGAATACACAAAAGCGAAAGGCAACAAATGCTTAAACCAAGTAGTGATAACAAAACGACCCAGCAACTTCATAAATGTCTAATAAATTGTGTTGCAAAAAGGAATTGAAGAGTTATGTTCCAATGTCAAGTTAAAATCGAAGCACTAACCCTACTCCCGAAAACCAGTCACACCGGACAGAGGAAGAAATGGGGAACTAATCATTTCATATAGAATTATATTTACAAAGAACTGGAAAGAAGCAAGCTAATATTAGAAATCAATATGAATGAGCAACCACATTATGATCCCCCCAAAAAATATTAAACTGAAAAGCTTATCATTTAAGCTTTTACATAAAGGGATCCCAACCAAAGGCTCAAAAGATAAAGGCACATTTAACAAAAGAAATATAGCCTCTTCTTGTTGCCACAAGACATAAGCAACATTTCAGTTCATCAAGAACAGAAAAATTCCAACTTGTTAAGAATAAAATAAAAGTGAACTAAGTGAAGCCAAACTTCAGTTCTTCAATCATTTAAAACAATTGACAACTAAATATCTTCGAATTTACAGCAAATTAGAATCAATTTATCATTATAAAGTCTTGAGGAAATCAACTTCTTATTATGCTCTCCGAAACCCTATAGTGAACCAGCATCGCACATGAACTCAAAATGATCCCCTCTTAGATAAAACTCGAACAAGTTACATCATTCACACTCTGCAAGGAATCAAATGGGACCAAAAGAAAAGGTGAACGATGTAGAAATGATCACTCCCCGCCAAACATAGCATTGCTCACAAGATTATGAAACGAAGGACTCGAAATTCATGGCAATTTCTCACACTAAGAGCCATCAAAATGAATGATCCCCCACAACCTCAAATTTCTAGATAGAACATGAACTCATTTAAACCATAAATCCCATACCACAAAAAGTAATGAGCGCCCAGCATGACAGCAAGGGAGTGATCATAAATCTGAACAACCTCATTCAAAGCCATTCTCCTAAGTTCAATCGCTGCTCCTCTATCTGTTATCCATCCTCCAAAAAACCCATGATCCACCAAGTACTGCAGCCGCTCCATTGTCACCTCTCTCTGCTGTTCCATAGGCTGATTATAGTCAGGGGAAACAAAAACCTTGCTGCCCATCTTTCTGGGATTAAACACACTGCTCTGAATTATGAGATTATAGAGCCCATCACGGTCTTCTATGTTGTGCATATCCAAAAGGTTTCTCATTTCTTTGGTATCAAAACTTATGGTCTCAGAAAGATGGGGATCAGAGTAAGTGGAGCATGGTGATGAAGAGAGAGACAAAGCTGAGAGAGAGGATACTGGGTTTTCCTGAGAAGCCATTAGAAAGAAGTGGGGACAGTTGTATATGGAATTTGTGTATAAGTAGTACTACTAACTCATAATTATCACAAGCTCTTGGGAGAGTAGGTAGAGCATGAGTAGCTGGAACTAGAAAGTCAACAAAGATTAGCTCCTATTCAATTCAACATCTTTGAGCAATATCTATATTCACATCACCAATAAATCACATAAACAAACTACAACATTTTTACATATTTTTTTTTTTTGAAAGGAACATTTTACATATATTTTAGGTACGAAAAAAATAATTTTTTGTTGTATACCCTCCATTCCTAATAATAATTCCTCAAACTCTCTGGTAACTAAAAATTCAACACGTCTTATATATGCAACTATAAAGGCAAACAATAAGCTTTAAATACATTCCAAAAATAAAACTTCCTTCATTTTTAAATAGATGTTCCATTTTGACTTATACCCCTTCTAGTGCACATTTTTAATTATTAATTTTGTAGTTACTTATTATTAAAAAAATCAGAAAAATATTCAAGAACATATTGTATGCTAACATTTTTATACATATGTAGAAAAAAAAACATGGTCAAAGTAGAGTCTGTGTATTGTGAAAAAGTTAAAGTGAAGCATCTATTTAGAAACAGTTAGGACAAAATTAAATAAACATAGCCCTTGCATCCTTAAATATAAATAAATTCGTATGTTCATTAAAATTAATTATGTATGCATGATACCATTTGAAGAGCGGTGTTGACTACATTTAGTAAAAAAAAAAAAAAGCATTGTTAACGTGAACATTCGAACCCACCTCAAACATGAAAGAAAGAGATCCAACTATCATTCCATCATACTATTATTGCTTATTTAATCAAAATTAATGACGATATATGAAAAGAAAACTTTTGAAATTCATATAATGAATGACATGACTTTTTAAATGACTTATTTAACTACTACTAAATTGTAGCACAGAAAAACTGTGGGGCATCGCCCAGTCTTAAACACTAGTTTTGTCATAAATCAACGTCACTTCCACAACAAAATATCCATAAATAACAAAGATACGGAAAAAAAAACGAAAATGTAATACCAAAAAAAGGCAATAATAATTGATAAAAATATGAATTGAAGAAAAAAATATTACCAGAGAAAGAAATGAACACCAAGTTTAATAGCAAGAGAATGATCAAAAAGAGCTAAAACTTCATTAAACGCCATATTTCTCAATTCATCTTCTTCTTGGGAATGACCAGTAAGCCAACCTTTAAAAACTCCACAATCACGCAAATACTCAATTCTTTTAAAAGTAATCTCTCGCTGCTGCTCCATAGAGTGATTAAAATCAGGGATAACAAATTTGCGATGACCGCGAATAATCGGGTTGAACAAATTGCTTTGAAGGATGATATTGAATAACCAATTACGATGTTCGATGTTGTGGGAGTCTAAAAAGGATCGCATTTCGTTGGTGTCGAAAATGGCGGAAGGTTCGGAGAGTTCGGGAGGAGAGTAGGAGAGGCATGGTGAAGAAGAGAGAGAATTTGAGGAAGGAGAGAGAGTTGGGTTGAGGTGATGAAGGAGGATTTGGGTTCTGAAATTCATTTGATCGGAGGAGGAAGACGACGACATTGTTGTGTTGAATTTTGGGGAGGAGAGAGAAAATGAGGATTACAAATTAATAGGGCGCGCAAGTGGGGGGTTTTGTTGGATGGATAGGAAGGAATTAATGTTTGTCAGACCGGCCAAGTTATCGTATTGGAATTTGAATTCAATCAATAATACTTACTTACTCCCTTCGTCCCAGAAAGATCTGAACACTTGTTGGGACACGTAGTTTTAGGTGATAAGTTGTGGTGTGGTTATTTTATTTATAAAGTGGATGTGATAGGAGTTGGTGGGGTATTTTTTATTAGAGGAGAGAGAAAGTTGGGTAACTTTTAATTAATAAAGGGTAGAGTGTGGGCCAAAGATGTGTAAAAGAAATAATATATTAATGGTGGGACCATGCCAAAAATGAAAATGTTCAAACTAATTTGGGACAAACATAAAAGGAAAGTGTTCAGACTATTCTGGGACGGAGGTAGTAAATTGGAAAAATTGACAAGAGTAGATCCAACTATGGTCACCCTTTTACTTCGAGTTAAGCATAAAAGACACTCCTAAATTTTGACAAAAATTGGAGTTTACTCACCCAACTTTCAAAAGTTGCAATTTACTCACTCAAACCCAAATTCTGTTACTTTTGCTGTTAACTTTAAATAAAATCAATAAAAAAATCTCATTTGGCACTGAAAACGAAAAATAACCATCTTTCTATCTCCTCCTCCCAAAACCAGATTCACCACCTTCCCTCCACCACTCCACCTCCTGTCATCTTTCTATTATCCTTCTTTTTTTCTTGTGCCAATTTTTTGGTGCAAAAAAGGAAGAAACTTTGGTTGTTTTTGGCTCAAAAACCCATGTTAGATTTCCTCTTTTTTTTTTTTGGTTAAATCAGTGTTTAAAGTTTGAGATTTTTTAAATGGGTATATTGGAATATGAATTTTTTGAGTTGGGTATGCTGGAATTTGAATTTTTTTCGAGTTGGGTATGTCGGATTTTGGTTGAAAATGATAAAATTTTGAAGAAATTTTGGTGAAGAGTGGATGGCTGGTTTTGGTATGTTGGAATTTTGTTTTTTTTTTTTTTGAGTTGGGGTCTTTCTGTTTTTTTAATGCTTAGTATTAATAAGCTGATTTAATTTTATGTCCTTAGTATTTTTACGTAAATCTCTTACCCATTTAATGTCTGAAAATCTTCATTTGTGCTACTATTAAGAATTGAGGGAATACTTTTGGCATTTTGTTTCTCTTTTAACAATGAGTATTGCCGAAGATTTAGACAAAGTTAGGGGTTGGGAGTGTCCTGTTTCTTAACATTTTACTGAAAAAAAAAAATTTCCTTTTTCACAAATAAAAGATCTTTTGGAAAAAATTAATTATTTTAGAAGAAAAAAAATTTGCTGGAAAATTAACATTAACAAGTTCGAAATTTTTCCACTGCAATTGGGACCTGGAACTACTGGATTTTTGAAATAAGCTTAATTGGAGAAGGAGAAGTGGGCTTTAATTGGAGAAGGAGAAGTGGGCTTTAATTGGAGAAGGAGAGAGAAAAAAGCACTTTTTTTTTTGAGCCATAAATAGCCGTTAGGAATTAAATATCTTTCCTGTAAAGTATAACTGTCAGTCTCGATAGTGGGGCCGCACAGTTTTTTTTAATATAAAATTGCAAGTTAACAGAATAGTTAACACCGTTGTACTTTGGGTGAGTAAACTGCAACTTTTGAAAGTTGGGTGAGTAAACTTCATTTTTTGTCAAAGTTTAGGGGTGTCTTTTATGCTTAACTCCTTCTACTTCCTCCGTTCCAAATTAAACGCAACAGTTTTCATTTTGGGAAGTTTCAAATTAAATGCAACAATTTCAAACTTTCTATTTTTAGTAAATTTTTACATGTAAATTTACAAAAATACCCTTACTACAAAATTAAACCATACTTAATTATACCTAATGAAAACTAATTAAACCCTTAACAAAAACTTATCATACTAATTAAATAAATACAAATCCAAATCATCTTCCTCTTTCTATCGCCTCAACTCTCACCCACCACCACTTTTCTTTATCATCATCATTTAAACCTCCATCATCACCCACCTTAAGATTCTCTCTCCTCGATCCCACCCACCTTAAGATTCTCTCTCCTCAATCTCACCCACCTCATGTTTCTCCTCTACCGTCACCATCACCCACCACCACCACCACCACCACCATCTTCATACCGCCACCATCCTCCTGTCTCCGGCCTCCGCGATTTCAGGCACCACCACCACCATCACCACCATCTTCTCTCTTCTCACCACTCCTAGAAATCAACCCACCACTCCACAAATCCAACCCACCAGTCACGATTTCCACCAACACCCACAACAATCAGTCACGATTTATGGATTGGTAGTACAAAGTGTCACATAGATATGAGAGAAAGAGTGCACGCACACAGGGAAATGGGGAAATTAGGGTGGGGAAAATTAAAAAAAGGGTTTGAAGATGTCAAATGATAAAACGTGACTTTAAAAAACAGGAAAAAATAAAAGTCAACACCGAAAACCCGCATAAGGTAGTTGTCAACAACAAAATGGTAAAAGTAAGGTAGTTTGGGACAAACTTTTTTTATAAGGTAGTTTATCGCAAAAACATGAAAGTTAAAAGGTAGTTTGGGACAAAAAATCCTAAAAACTAAGTGAAAGTTAGCTTTTTTAGAATTCAAGTCAAGTGGATGTCATGAGTTCGATTATTCATTCCAACTTCCTTCTCTCAAGTCTACACTCTTTCATGTTTGTATTACAACAAAATATTATTAATAATAAACTTTTTTTTTGTTAGATGAAGATTCTTGAAGAGGGGGAAGTAAGGGGAAATAATCAAATTAAACCCTATCACAAAGCCTAGAGGGAGAACATTTAACCAACTAGATCAACCTTTATTTTTAATGAACGTTAATATACGAGTACAACTATGGGAGAAAATAATGAGATACAAAGTTCTTGTATCTAGTAATTAAAAGAAAAGGTGTATGCCATTGGTAAAATTGCATAACTAATCCACCCTCCATTTTTTTTATATCTAAAAGTAATTTTTTAATGTGTCCATTTATATTCTTCTCTTTTTTTTTTCTATTAGTTTGACATGATTAACAACATGATTGCATAAGACGCAAAACTAGTTTTACAAAAAATTGAATGATATGTTTTTTCGTTGTCCTACACTTGACACTTCCTTTGTTTTCTAATTAAATATGGTGCAACAATTTGACTTTTATGTTTGTTAATGCACAACTTTATTATCCTTTGATATATTAACTTATGAATTAGTAAAAATTACATAAAGTCAATACTATGAAAATATTTATTGAAACAAATCCAATAATATTTTAGGAAAAATTGTCAATAAATCCATACTTTGGGTACTTTTGAAATAAATACCTAAGTTGTCTAAAATTTTATATAAATAACAAGGTTGACTAATTTTTTTTGGAACTACCACTTAACAAAATTTTGCAAAAAAAAAAAAATATGTTAGTTTTGCTCCGTTAGTGGCACGTGAAATTATGATTTTGCCTTTCTCCCACCACTACCGCCCCTACCACATGCAACAACCATGCTTACCACCGTTGCCGCCACCGTCACCCCCACCCACCCAAAAATTGATCCACCCACAACCACAATCAACAACAAAGCCACCACCACCTCCACCCACTCAAAAACCATCCCACCGAACCACCCTAACTAACTACGAAACCACCACCACCTCCACCCACCAAAAAATCGACCCACCCACAATACTAACCAACTATGAAACCACAACCACCTCGTAATGGTGGTTAGGAGAGAGAAGGGGATCACAAGGGTAGTGAGTTTTATGGGGTCTTGGTGGTGGTGGTGGTAGAAGAGATTAATGAAAGGTAATTTCACATGTCACTAACGGAGTAAAAAATAACATATTTGCAAAAATCTATTAAGTGGCAGTAATTACAAAAGAAATGGTAGAAAGTTGGTATTTATACAAAATCTCAGACAACATAGATATTTACTTAAAAAAAGTGCCCAAAGTGTGGTATTTATTAACAAAATTTCCAATATTTTTAAGCAGTCATTCTATATTAGTAAACAGAAACACTCAAAGTGGAGTATGCGAATAGTACAAAACGTCAAAGTATTGCACTTAAAAAGAAACAAAGAAGTACTTTAGTTATTTTGTTACTTAGACTTTGTGTTTTACATTATCTTGTTTTTCTATAAAACCATAAAACTACACCGAGCCCTAGTAGAAACAACCTAAATAATTAATTGTAATGGGTGGTGGTAGATCATCCATTGGCATTGAATAAATCATAATCTAGTGTGTTGGCCAGAGCATTGCCCCGGGTGTTACCTTTTTTCTTCTTCACAATCGATATGTATTTTTTCCACTCTTGTAAAAATTAATTTTGAAAAAAATCTAACATTTAATTTACTTTATGTTTGCAATGAATATATAACATTATGTTGATTCATCAAGCACTAAAAAAAGTTGGTTGAGATGGTAAAGACAAACTTCTCTTTGCAAGAGGTCGCATGTTCAAATCTAGTGACAAACAATAGTCATGCTCTGAAAGTTAACGGATATGTCTGACTTGTCTGTTGGGTATTTTTTTATTTTCGCTATCCGCCCATTAACATTAACGGATGGGTTTGGCCCGTCTAAGTTTTTAATTTTTTAAACACAACTATCCAAACTCGCTCAATTTTCCTAATCGAATGGGCAGGCTTAGCGGGCCATCCTGGCCATGATCAGCTAGAAGTTGAGACTTGAGACTTGAGAGTTGAGACTTGAGACTTTGAATCAGTTCAGTTGATTCAGTTATATATTCAGTTCAGTTCAGTTCAGTTCAGTTGATCGATCAACTTTTCGATTTTCACGAGTTATTTCCGATTCTGATTTGTTTCGGTTCGATTGCGATTCGGTTTTGGTTTTTCATTTACGCTTTATTTCGCCAGTTCAAAGATTTTTTCGATTGATTTCAGTTACAATTACTCTCAGTTCAGTTTAATCTAGTTCAAATTTCAGTTGTTTCAGTTCAACTACCAGTTTATTAACCAAACTGACCGCTCTACTTGAGAGTTCCTCCTCCAAGAAGTAGATCTGAACTTCTAAACGTCGCCCCTAAATTACTTAAAATCGCCCCAACTCCCTTATAAAAATACCATTGTACCCTTGGCTGTTTTTACAACTCTCTCTCCACCACCACCTAAAATCACTAACCACCAATCGCTACCTCTCCGACCCACCGACTATCACCACCGACGAGCACAAAATTCCGACGAGTAATTTTTTTTTTAAATGAATTTCATGGGGCGAACGTGTGGCCTGCACGTTGGCCCCATGAAATTCGTTAAAAAAAAAATTTCGTTTTAAAAAAAAATTCGTCGGAATTTTGTGCTCGTCGGCAGTGGTTGGCGGTGGTGATCGTGGGTGGTGATGGTGAAGATGAGAGATAATATGAATTAGGGGAAGAGTTAAGTTGGAGTAAAAATCAAAACAAAAATCCTAAGGGTATAATGGTATTTTAAGAGGGGAGTTGGGGCGATTTTAAGTAATTTGGGGGCGATGTTTAACAATCCTCGAAGTAGATTGGTAGTGTGGAGTACTCCCTAATTTAGATGCGAAATCCAATCCATCACCTGACATTTTGACCAAATTTTAATAACTTCACAACAACAACACCAACTCGCTTACAACCCACGTCTTCTCCACACTCACACCAACCTCCATTTCATCTCTCTCTTTCCACACACCACTCTCCCTCCACCATTTTCTTACACTGAAAACTCAAAAAACCTCCATTGTTCTCTCACTCACTCATCAATGGCGTCCTCTCCTTCTTCTTCCTCCACTTCCTCTTCCTTCGACGATTTCGACGACGACTCCTTCGAACACACTCTCCTCGTTGTCCGCGAAGTCGCCGTCTACAAGATCCCCCCTCGCTCAACCTCCGGAGGTTTCAAATGCGGCGAATGGCTCCAATCCGATAGGATCTGGTCTGGTCGTCTTCGCGTCGTTTCCTGCAAATCTCGCGCTGAAATTCGCCTCGAAGATCCGATTTCTGGCGATCTTTTCGCTGCTTGTTTCGTTTATCCTGGACTTCGCGATCAATCTGTTGAACCTGCGCTCGATTCTAGCCGTTATTTCTTGCTTAAGATCGAAGATGGAACAGGTAAACATGCTTTCATAGGGTTAGGGTTTGCCGAGAGAAATGAAGCTTTTGATTTCAATGTTGCGTTGTCTGATCATGAGAAGCATGTTAAGAGAGAGAGTGAGAAGGAGGTTGCTGCTTCTGCTACTGAAGGTGATGAGAATTCTATTGATATTCATCCTGCTGTTAATCATAGATTAAAGGTATTTTATATCGTTATTTCATTTTGCAAAAGTTTGAGCTTAGTATTTATTGATACATTATTGTTTGTGCTCTGTAAATCTGTAATTCGTTTATGTGGCAAGCTTTTGAGCATTGTTTAGGGAGATGATTCTACTGGAAGCTATGATGTTAGCTTGATCACATTCTTTATAATAGAATCATAACGTGAAGGAGTATCTTTGAAGTAGAAATCATGAGGTGATAGTAAATTCCGTTATTTACGAGTGCAATCGAGGAAAGATCTGATCTTCGCTTTGATCTATTAGGTTTTTGATTGGCTTTGTGTTTTATTGATACATAGATATTTCTGCTCTGTAAATCTGCAATCCGTTTATGTGGCATGCTTTTGAGCATTGTTTAGGGAAATGAATCTACTGGAAGCTATGATATTAGCTTGATCGCATTCTTTTTAATAAAATCATAACGTGAAGAAGTATCTTAGAAGTTGAATTCGTGAGGTGATACTCGTGATAGTAACTTGAGCTGCTTACGAGTGCACTCGAGCAAAGATCTGATCTGCACTTTGATCTATTAGGTTTTTGGTTGGCTTCTAATGGAAAATGTATGATGTACTGATAAATGCTTGGAAATTCGGAAAGTGAGAGTGAGGGGAGATAATCATTCTCTCGATGTCATTGCCTGAGGATGCTCATGGCTCAATTGGTTCGGGAAAAAGAGGGGAGGTCTGGTCGTTTATGTATGACATTCAGTTAGCAATAGCAGATTTGGATGTATAAGGTAAATTGGTGCTTTGTGAAGGAAAGTCTCAAGTAAGGCTACTAGTGGTAGGAGTTAGGACAACTTTGTAGTTGAGACTTGACTCTATCGGATATCTGAATTCTGATGGAGTTTTATGGAGTCTTAAGATGCAATTATAAATATTGAGTATTGGGGACACAGAGATGGGAGGCAAAATATTAAAGCTCGACTTCTGAATATGTAAAAAGGAGAAAGTTTAATGTAAAAATAGAGATATAAAAGAAATCCCTGAGAAACGTTTTATTGTTTTATTTTATTAGAATCGAATCTGAAGTATGCTTAGTCATATATATATATGTATTGTGCAATTGGCATTTTGAGATGAAACTCCTGTGAATTTTAGGCAGCAGCGGAGCAGGTTAATTACAATTGTGATTCAGTGAATGTAGGCTGTTAGAGATCTCTTCCTGGTGCTCTTAGGCGATATTTTAACAATGATCTAAATGTGGTAGATTGTGCTAGGCTAGCAATTCCTGGATTGCAATTTGTAAAGCATAGGAATAGTTTGAAGCAAGAGGAATATTGATCATTGAAGCTAAGATTAGGGCTAATTGGATAGTTCACTAACTTGGTGGCCTCGTTTTCATACTCCTTAGGTGGTTTACTAATTAGCTAGGATAAAGTTTAGTCTTATTAGTGTGTAGAGTGGATATTATCTGATAAAACTGAACTATATGAAGGGTGGCTATCTGGTGATTTGCCGGAGGATTATATATTGAAACTTGGGCTTGTCTCAGGGATGAAATGATAAATTAGCTCAGGATGTGTTTGTCAGTCCGCTTCTCACTTGCTGGTCATGTTGTGTATGCATGCATGTAACTATGCATTGTTACTTAACTGATTGTGCATCCAAATAGATGACTTGTGACTTGATTACTTACTATATGAGAGTGAATAGTAGCTTCTAGCTTGAGAACCTCATCACTAAATCAACAAAGTGGCATGGCATAATGGTTAGTGGAACAAGATCAGGTTATATGTAGTTTTACTACAATTTAAGGAGGGCGTAATTATAAATCAAAGTCTGTTGAACTTCAAACTTCTTTCCTCTTCTTCATTCAAAGACTCTGTTACCTCTGTTAAACAGCAATATTTGGTGCAATCTTGCATACATCTTTCGACCATTATGCTTTGCTTTCTTAGTTTGGCAAGCTGGTCCTTTAAAACCTATTAGTTTACAAAGACAACTTGTACCTAGGAACCTGGGTGTCTGGGGCAATGATTATTAATAAGTTTGAAATTCTCAGTTTATGATGTTGGTGGGTGTTTGCTATATGTAACAGTAACTTAAATGTAAGTTTGTTTTGCAACAGAGCCCCAAAGTCTTTTTTTATCCTGAGTGAACATTATTGCAGGAAGGTGAAACCATCCGGATAAATGTGAAGCACAAAATAGCAAGTGGGACAGGTATGCTCTCTTCTGGGAAGCCTGCGGGGCTTTCAGGCGCTGGCAATCCAAAACCTTTGAGCCTTGCTCCACCTCCAAGTGGGTCTGGGAAGATTCGTTCACCACTCCCGCCGCCACCAAATGATCCTGCTGCTACTAGGACGATTACCACTCTTAAAGGCTCAAAGGAAAGTGCAAGACATGCTGTCGATCCTTTGTCTGACTTTTCACAACTTGAGGTATATCTCTCATGTTGAGCCAAAGTGTATTGGACTTTGCCTTTTAAATAATTACACTTGCTTCACATAAACTTGTTGAAAGTACATGTTATAGTGTTTTACTTTCACTCTAGATCCAGATATACCTCTCTGCTTGATATTGTCCTCTGCTGAAAGCATCTACCTACTGATTAAATCCTTTTGTGGTGGTAGCACACACATTCTACACTATGGTAAAAGGATTTTTTTTTATTGAGGTACCATGATATATGCCATATTTAAGATATAGTTACCTTGTTTTGTTAGTACTACCTCTCTGTTTGATGTTATTTAACTTTTTCTTATTTGGGTGACGGAGGCATACACGGTTCAGTATTGCTAGTAAGAGGAAAATTTTCACTGAGGTACAATGACATAAGACATTTTTTTTCCGGTTGGGGGGTGGGGGTGGGTTGGTATTTAGTAAAGAGAGGTGCCTCTAGGGGCATTTGATTATTTCGGTTGTGAGATGCAAGCTCACAACTAGACCAAGCTTTCCTTGGTTGATAAGATATCTTGATACTTCGTATACTTACCTTCTATCTTTAATAATTCCATAGAGGTGCCATTAGCTTTAGAAGTACCATCAGGTTATTTTTGTTGATAGCTCTTTCAGATGTTGATGGTATCTAAGTGAACCTACTTTCCGAAATTCATGGTACATTTTTGGAAGTACTGATAACACATGGTTTTTACTGTAGTATAAACTATTACGTCACATGTCATGGTACTAAATGAAATTTTTTCCTTAAAAGCAATTTGTTATTGCTGTAGGTTTTAGTGCAAACAATGAAACATCAATTTCTTTCAATTTTGTATATAAAAAGAGGACCATGATCTTATTGCCAGGATGCCATTGTAGAAAATTTGGTGTTAGAGTCAATTCTTTTTTTTTTTTTTTGGTGCAAAAGAGGGCAAAACCCCCCTCCTTGCCGGTGTTAGAATCATTCTTTTCTTAGGTTAGGCCATCGTTTGACTCCATAGATGTGTTTCCTAAGGTTGCATGAAACTTTTTGTTCTATTTAATTTAAACCCTTGATAGTTACATCTTACGAGAAAGTATGCTGATTTTTTTCGGTTCTCATATCTTTTCTTACCTTATATGACTGAATCATATTTGTTACCGTATTGGAAAGAACATGTTGCTGCTTCATTGTGCTTATTCTCCCTTTAACATGATGCAATCTGCAGAGAAATCTCCCTTCTAAAGCCGGATCTGGGACAACCAACAGCAGTGCTGCAGGATGGGCTGCATTTTGAATGTACTCCATTAGTGTCCTACATTTGTACTATTAGATTGTTGTTTACAAGACGAGAGAGCAGCGCGCCGACACATGTGCGCGCGCACGAGAGGGAGAGACTTACAACCGGGAGGTTGTTTCTTGAGTTATTGAATTTTTACCAAGTTCTTTGCAATAATACATCAAAATATATGTTTATAAACAACAGGGATCCTCGTTCATCTCAATGGCTATTATATGGCACTGATACATGTGAAGCACTCTTTCTACATGGCTATTTTGTATGTCTAATGCCACCAGTTAAACTATTAGCTAGTTGTAGGAATATTGGTTGTGTTTTCAAGTTTCCTTTTATGGTGAGTTCACTTCCCCTTTTATTTGCTCAAATGGAACTAACATGAACTTATTAAAAACCTATCTTTCTAACTAATATGAAGTTATCTTTCATGAAACTTATTTGTTTAAGTTTTGGAGAATACACTAGTAATCAATAGTGCTATTCTTGGGTTTCTTTGGAAGTTCATCATTGTATATGTTCTATTAACATGGTGCAATTCTAAAAACTTAATATGCTTAAAGATGTAGGACTCAATTTCAATTTGATAAATAAAGAAAATTTGCATTGGATTGGTAAGAAACTGTACCTTATAGCCACTTGAGTTCAAAATTATGTGACACAAGTTAAATGAACCAACAATTTTTTTTTGCCAGAAATTCTATAAATGGTGCGTTTGTTTCTCTTACCTAATTTGATTAGTTAAAATATACTTCAGTTCAAAATTATGTGACACAAGTTAAAGTATGTTTTACGGTTTTTATTTAGGAGACATTACATAACTTTTAATATAGCCTTCAAGTACTTGAATTTTCATGCTCCTATATTTTTTGAGTCATACACAACTATTGGATGTACATTATTTGATAAGTAGATGGACAAATGGAATAAATAGTGTTTTGAAATTGACAATCTTTAGGGTAAGGAATCATTATTATAAATTTCCAAAGTGGTGTTAATTGGGTTGGGATTATGACAACATCATACGTTAACATTAATAATTATACTATATTAACTTTAGAATCGAGTTTGCAAACAAAAAAACTTTGGAAGTGAGTTTACTGCTAAAACATAGCACTAAGGTTACATTCAGTAGTTTTTGAAATAAAAATTCAAAGTTCTGTCTAGTGATAAATTATTAAGACGTTTTAATAGTTTGATCTTAATATTTATAAATTTGGGTATTGGACAAGTTGCCCAATACTTATTAGGCTATTATAATTTAGCGGCATAGTGTATGTTTGGTTTTTGCAAAAGGCGACGGTTAGAAAAAAATCAATTGAAGTTCAATATTTATTATCTGGTTACATAAAGTTGATAATTGACAAATTTATTCCTATCGCTCAACACACATTGTCAAATTTTTCATTTACTATATCCGTTTCTTTTTAATAGTTACACTTATACTTTTCACTCATGTCGATGCAGTACTTTCAGTCTTTATATCTCTAATTTTGTATTTGTACAAAATATAAAAAGTCGATATTTTAAAACTAAGGTTTCATCTCTCTCCTCTAACACTAGTGGTGAAAATTGATCCCAAGACCTCTTGGAACCGAAAGGGAATATATAGCCACTAGGTCATCCCTAACTATTTTAAATTCATGCCTACATGCTTAGATAAGCAAGTCATAAAATCTCAAAACTAATTCGATTTTATCATATCCAATCCGTATCATATGATTTCGCCCCGATCAAATTTAGCCAACTATAAATACATGTTTACTCCCATGGAAGAAAATCGGGTGAGTGTGTGACATACATAAAAGAGGGGCGGTAAACCAAACGATACACATCCTTATTCCTTACTCGTTAGGGAAATTTAGCAATGAAGTACAATACTTTAGGAAGTTGGTAACCAATTACAACTTTTGGAGTGGTAAAATTAGTTGCACCCTCAAATACTCCCGCGCACGGTTAGAGAGAGAAAATTAGGGTTCATCTCTTCCGATAACTTTTGTCGATTCAATTTTTCCCCAAATTGGCTTGAAATTTGTTTGAATTTCAAACTGGAATTTTTATAATTAAATTGAATATCATGGAGGAAGAAGAGGACGCGTTTTTTCTCAACAGTTTAGGGGTCACCTCTGTTAATCCTGAGGACATCGAAAGAGATATCTTAGAGAAGGTAACGATTTCTGAATTCTGCTACTCATTTTGTTAATTAATCTCATTTTTTCATGTTGAATTTGGTTTAATTACTTATTTGGAGCTCTGTTTTGATGCTACGATGTGAGCTTTAGTGAATGTTCAATTGAAATTATGGATTAAGAAATCAACTGTTTAGAGAAGACGATTACTGAAACAAAATTAATGTTTTTGAGGCAAGTGTTACTGGTAAATGTTAATTGTAATTAATGTGGCCTTCAATTGATTATCATACTGCTCTAATTTGTCCTTTGACGGCAGAGATCATCATAATTTTGCCTATGATTGATCAACGGTGATATATCGTGGGTAGCGATAGTATTTTAAGTTGAAATGTAGTGTAGAGATCATCATAAGTTTGTCTATGATTGAGAAGATACTTAAGATTGTGTGTGATGTTCTGGGAGTTTTTGCCGAATTTTGGGGATCTATTCTCATGGATTGATGAAGTGTGGGAGTGAAGACGTGTGTTATATGTTATAAAAGCTGATTTTGGGGAATATTTTGGTATTGTTATGTTAATGTGCAGGCTAGAAATAATGCTGAAAGCAGTTCTCATGCTGGAAGGGGAACAATGGAAGAAGAAGTTTGCAATGATGTCATGGAAACCCAACATCTGTCTTCCAGCCAAGTGGAATTGTTGAAGAAGTTAAAGGCCATAGATGTTGAGATAGATGCTGTGGCCTCTGCTGTTGAGCAATCGAAAAGCGGGATAACGAGTGAAGAGCTTGACACTGAGAGTTATGGTGGGAAGGATGAGGATGATCAGGGAATTGACAAGGCTATGCCTAGTGATTCTACCCTTCAGCATGCTTTGGCTGCTGATCGACTAAGAAGCCTGAAAAAGACGAGGGCTGAGCTTCGTAAAGAGCTTTCCAACATATGTAAAGACGGCAAAGCTGATGAGTTTGGGGACAGGTTGTTGAAGTATATGGTCAGGGAAGAGGTTAAATCAAAGCGGAAGTTGAAAGAGGTAAAGGATGTGAAAAAAGAGTCCAAAAAACAGAAGAAGACAGTCTCATACCAGGAGGATGACGAATTCGATGCTGTGCTAAATGCTGCGTCCGGAGGATTCGTTGAAACGGTGAGTTGAAAAATTGAAATAGAACATACGTGATTGTTCTTTCGGGCTGGGTGTGGGTATTGGAAGCTGCGTCTGTTGATCTCACTCTATTGTCTCATGTTAGTTTTAATTAGTTCTTAATGACTCACCTTTTAACTTTTGCAAAGCTATGGTTGACTGGTTGCTAAATACCCTTACGTCTCAGGAAAGGGACGAACTCGTACGTAAAGGAATCTTGACACCTTTTCATAAACTGAAAGGCTTTGAACGCCGCATACAGAAACCAGAGCCATCAGGCCTGCAGGAAAATGAAAATGTCATAGTTGATCGTGCTTCTGAAAGTGTTGCCAGAATGGCACGGTCGCTCTCAGAGGCTTCACAAGCTCGTCCAACAACTAGGCTGCTTGAACCAAAAGATTTGCCAAGACTTGATGCACCATCTCACGCTTTTAACAGATTAAAAAGGCCCTTTAAGATTCCTAAAGGTTTAGACAGTGATGGAGAGAAGAGTAATGACACAAATAGGAAAAAGAGGAGGCCGTTACCTGGTAGGAGATGGCGGAAACGCATTGCTAAGGAGGAGATTGCTGCAGAGGAATCTGGTATGTAAGTATTATTTAGTGTTGCTTTGTTTTTGGACTAAATCTCTTTGAATTTCTTTTTTTAGACATTTTAAATTGTTGTGATTTTTAGTTCTCGTGCTTTGGTTGGTTTATATTGTTCATTTTTCTTTGAAATTCCAGGTTCTGTTGCAGTATTTCTCTTTTGTCAAGCCTCTTTTCAAATGTCTTTTTTTCATCCTAGAATTTCAACTTTTCCGCGGTTTAGCATATAGAGACCATTGAGTTTGTGTTTCGGGCCTTTGGCAGCTTGAAATGTTCCATAATATTTTCTTTGCTGGAGTCTCATGGAACATACTTCCTCCGTTTCAAATTACTCGCTACACTTTCCATATAGGGAAGTTTCATATTACTTGCTACACTTCCTTTTTGGGCAATAAACTCTCTCTATCTCTCTCCTCTCACATGGTTCACTTTTCTTTTTACTCTCTACCTCTCTTTTCTCCAAAAATTGCCTAGGAGTCCGTGAATTGAGAAGTGTAGCAAGTAAAATGAAACGGAGGAAGTACATGAATGATTTTGACATAATTGCAATTATCTCATCTTGTGAGCATGTGGCTCCTCTATGTGCTTCTTTTTAGGCAAGAAACAAAGAATCCTTTGTTGAAACTTTGAAAGAGAAAGTGATAGGCGTGTCGTGTACCTAACAAAAATAAATTTTAACTAACCTAATTACTACGCAACCGGTAATCCCCAGAGACAAGCTATACCAAACATCAGATATTTTCTACTCGATTCAACTATTAGGTATGTTGTTCAGTGCCTCCATCGATCTAATCTTGATTTTGTTACCCACTTTTAGTCTTTGCAGGGTAGCTTTGCTACTATGACATCTAAATTTCAAGTTTTTCATTTTGATCTGTGGAACTGAACTAGCCACACTGGGTGGCCTCGTGGTGGTTCTAATCCCCCCCTCCCCGTGTTACTTCTGTTGACACAAATCAGTAGCTACTGAAATAAAGAAGTCAGAACAATACGACCATGTCATTTGGTGTCACGCCGTGTTCCAGGAGGTGTAGAGTTCAGTTTCAGCGAGTTTTTTTGATGTCGCAGGTTAACACGTTGGTGTTTCCCTATTTTATTCAAGGCAGAAGCATAAGTTTTTCAGCACTTTATGTGATTATAGGTCAACACGTTTGTGTCGTTTTGTGATACGACCTTGTTACATGAAGCACAGTCGTGTTTCATTGCTCCAACCAATAAATCAAGATTCCCAAAGTCCACAAGAAATCGAGGATGTCGCATTATCCTGAAAAACCATTCAAAAACAAGAAAACAACTCTTGAAGTGACTTGGAAATAAATAGAATCAAATGAATGCAAAATTAGCCAAAATTCTCTAAAACTAAGTTTAATGAGACTTAATCATCTAAATAATATACTAATATCGACTCATCGGAAAGCAATAGTTAACAAAATTTATGCTTAGTTACTTCACATTTAAAGCACGCTGTCGTGAGATTGGATTGAAAGCATTAATCATCTGTGTTTTCACTCTATACTTCACTGTATCGAATTTTAGACATGGTATTGTGCCTTTTTCTTTTATCACACAACCTATGTTCTTGTTACCTCTTTTGCTCTCCATCCATAACCCTTTTTTTTTTTTTTTTTCTGAGGAAACACATTACTGATCTTTTAACTTTACATGTAATGATCATTCTTTAACTCTGTACCCAACAATGCGGGTTTGATTTCTTGGTTAGGATGTTTTGTAGCTCTTAAGCTTTGAGAACTTTTGCGTAATAATTTCTTTTCATTAAATGCAGATTTACAAGATGACTTAGTGACAGAAACCCAGGATGTCGAGGGTGAAGAGCTTCTTTCTGTAACACTTGAAGGTGGATTAAAGATCCCTGAAACCATATTTAACAACCTTTTTGATTATCAGAAAATCGGGGTTCAATGGATGTGGGAGCTGCATTGCCAAAGAGCTGGAGGGATCATTGGGGATGAGATGGGTCTTGGTAAGACCATTCAGGTCCTTGCATTTCTTGGATCATTGCATTTTAGTAATATGTACAAACCAAGCATTATTGTCTGCCCTGTCACACTGCTTAGGCAATGGAAGAGGGAAGCCCAGAAATGGTACCCTGGCTTTCATGTTGAGATACTTCATGATTCTGGTGTTGACAGTGTGCGGAAAAAGAAGCAATCAGGACCTGGTGAGAGTGATTCTGAAAGTGAAAGGTCATTTGAAAGTGATCAGGAAAGAGTTCTTCCTTCAAGAAGCGCAAAGAAGTGGGATTCCATGATAAAACGGGTGTTGAGATTGGAGTCTGGATTGCTTATCACAACGTATGAACAACTTCGTATTCTTGGGGAGAAGCTACTGGACATTGAATGGGGTTATGCTGTTCTTGATGAAGGTCACCGTATCAGAAACCCAAATGCAGAAGTTACTATTGTGTGCAAGCAGCTGCAGACAGTTCACCGTATCATAATGACCGGTGCACCAATTCAGAACAGGTTGTCTGAATTGTGGTCTTTGTTTGATTTTGTCTTCCCTGGAAAATTAGGTGTCCTGCCAGTATTTGAGGCAGAGTTTGCTGTGCCCATACAGGTTGGGGGTTATGCTAATGCTTCTCCATTGCAAGTCTCCACAGCTTACAGGTATGTTTGGTTGCCTGTTTATGTGACTTATTTCTTTGAAATTTGAAGCACTGCGATTTTTTTTGTCTCTAGTTGACTTAATTTAATGGAGCACTCATTAATATCCTCGTGTCTCACCTTTTACTCATGGTACTATCTATTGTAGGAATATATGAACTATCAAATTACAGTATCAAATGGGTTTAGGTTTTTAAAGAGTTGATGTTCCGAGTTGAGCAATGAAAGAATATTAATGATTAATTGTCCTTTGACTGTATGTATAACATTATAAGTCCTGGTTTTCTCATGGATCAGGTGTGCCGTTGTCTTGCGTGATCTAATTATGCCTTACCTTCTGCGTCGTATGAAAGCTGATGTGAATGCTCAGCTTCCGAAGAAGACTGAGCATGTCCTGTTCTGTAGTCTAACTCCTGAGCAACGATCAATCTATAGAGCTTTCCTTGCTAGCTCAGAGGTGGAGCAGATTTTTGATGGGAGTAGAAATTCTCTGTATGGTATTGATGTGATGCGTAAGATATGTAACCATCCTGATCTCCTTGAGAGAGAGCACTCTCAATATAATCCAGACTATGGTAATCCTGAACGCAGTGGGAAAATGAAAGTGGTTATTCAAATACTCAAGACATGGAAAGAGCAGGGTCATCGTGTTCTTCTTTTCTCACAAACTCAGCAGATGCTTGATATCCTTGAAAATTTTCTGATTGCTAACGAGTATAGCTACAGGAGAATGGATGGTCTTACAGCAGTTAAACAGAGGATGGCCTTGATAGATGAATTTAATAATTCAACTGATGTATTTATCTTCGTATTAACAACCAAAGTTGGCGGTTTAGGGACAAATCTAACTGGGGCAAACAGGGTGATAATATTTGACCCAGATTGGAACCCATCAACAGATATGCAGGTCTGTACAATTTATTATATAGGTGTTCTTTGCACTTACCAGTTAAAGGATCTTTCTCATATATTTTCCAATAAACTGTTGTATTGTTTCTCGCTCTTGCCATTGTATTAAGTACTTCTTATACTTATTCATTTTGGAAGTCGTTTGTTTTCAACACCGTTGACCATGATATCTGACTATGTTAACAGGCCAGGGAACGTGCTTGGCGTATTGGTCAGACACGGGATGTAACTATTTTCAGATTAATCACACGTGGAACTATAGAAGAGAAAGTGTATCATAGGCAGATCTACAAGCATTTTTTGACTAATAAGATATTGAAGAACCCGCAGCAGCGAAGGTTCTTTAAAGCTAGAGATTTAAAGGATCTTTTCACTCTAACCGATGAAGAACATGCTGGGTCAACTGAGACTTCAAATATATTCGGTCAATTGTCAGAGCAAGTGAATTTAATCGGCACTGAAAAAGATGATGAGCGGAAAAGTAATAGCTCTAGAGAAGGAGCTGGATGTGCAAATGATAGAGTATTGGAAGGAGAAAATGGTTTGCCACAAGATAATTCTGGAAACGAAGAGAAAGAAGGTGATGAAGATGGTGAAAAAGCTGATGAAGAAACAAACTTTTTGAAGAACCTTTTTGAGGCACAAGGAATACATGTAAGATTTTAGAAAACCTGTTACCGCCTGTTTATTCTGTGTTTATTGCCTTGCGAAATTTGTTCATTAGAGAGTATATTATAATTTTGGGGATACACATGTTATGAAATATTGAAGCATTCCTAAGTCCTTTCCATCAATCTGTGTCTTGCTGCTTCGTGATGCTATACTAAAGTTTCTTGTCCAAATCTGTGAAGTGTATCTCTTCAAATTTTACC
This sequence comes from Beta lomatogona, assembly GCA_947646795.1. Classification (NCBI taxonomy): domain Eukaryota; kingdom Viridiplantae; phylum Streptophyta; class Magnoliopsida; order Caryophyllales; family Amaranthaceae; genus Beta; species Beta lomatogona. The sequence goes on along the minus strand of CANSNZ010000906.1, from coordinate 62,600 downwards.
TCTCCATTCAATATTAATGTTTACACATATATTGGGTACCTGGGAAATTTGTCACATTTCCTTATATGGTAATAAGAGTATAAGACTAATGGTTTATAACTAGATTTCTCAATATAAGTGTTCTTTTTTTAAACTCATGTCGTATGCTTAATCTTGATGGGGGTAATGTTTCATCTTTTCTCGGATGAAGGGAGTAGTGCTTATATCTTCAAAAAAGTTGACCTTGATTTGGCCTGTGTCTCACAACTTTATTATGATGTTAACTTCTTTTTGTTTTTGGAATGAGCATTATGATGATATTAGATCATCTTTTTCTGCCAGTGCCTTGTCAGTTGCCTCTCTCCCTGCTTCTGTTTGTTTCCATATGTTTCATAATAGCATCCTCTTCCTTCATTTGTTCCTCTTGCAGAGTGCTGTAGACCATGATGCAATCATGAATGCCCATGATGAAGAAAAACTGAGACTTGAGGAGGAAGCTTCCCGAGTCGCACAGAGGGCAGCAGAAGCACTTCGTCAGTCACGAATGCTTAGAAGCAAAGAGAGCATATCCGTCCCGACTTGGACAGGAAAGTCAGGGGCTGCCGGTGCACCTTCATCTGTTCCCCGAAAATTTGGCTCATCAGTGAACTCTCAGTTGGTAACCAAGTCCCGATCAGAAGACGAGGTACCGAGAAATGGTATAAATGGATTTTCAGCAGGAGCTGCTTCTGGGAAGGCATTATCTTCGGCTGAGTTGCTGGCCAAAATTCGAGGGAACCAGGCTAGCGCCGTCGGTGATGGGCTTGAACATCAGTTTGGTTTATCTTCGAGCTCTTCTAACAGGACAAGTTCCAATGATGCCGGGCCTTCTCGGGCATCTAGGAATCTCAGTGGGGCGCAGCCTGAAGTTCTTATCAGGAATATCTGCACATTTATTCAAAATAGAGGTGGGAGCACCAGTTCTACCATTATAGTAGAGCATTTTAAAGATAGAATTCCTTCGAAAGACTTGCCCTTGTTCAAAAATCTTTTGAAAGAAATTGCTTTATTAGAGAAACATCCAAATGGTTCGGTCTGGGTTCTAAAGCCAGAATATCAGGCATCACATTCTTGAACTGCATCTGCTGTTGATCTTTTTCCAATTGCCATAAGTTTTGAGCTCGAAAATATTTTTTGTGGTTCGAGCAATTTATATAGAACTACCCTGTTGCGTTTACAATTTTGGCTATAAGCAGGGAAGTTTAGAAAGGACTAGGAGCGTATTCTTTGAGTCAAATTTTTGGGGGGATGTATCCATTTGTAAATAAGATTGTATATAAGAATAGTTCCTGATAAATCTCAAAGAAAATTTCAGTGTTATATCCTGCTCTCTATTTCATATTGGTGTAAGGGGAACTGTAAGCTTTATTTTGAAAAAAAAGGGCATGATCTTGCTTGCAAAATGTCTCTACAGACTAAAGAGACATCTAAGTGAAGTCAGGAGGTTGTGTTGAGTAATTAATCTAAATATATTTTGATAAGATGAGACATGAAGTGTATATTGGCAAGATTTTTGTTAGATGCTTGCCTATATCTTTTCTCTCGGAGGAGGAAATAGCAATAGCTTCGAACTTATAACTATTCAATAACTTTGTGTTACATTCGTACTTTCGTAGTATTAGTTATATTCTCTTTGTTTTTTAATACTTGCAACATTGACATTTTTGGCAATACATTTCTCTTTCTCTCTGCTAATGGAGGGGGGTTCTATTATTATTTTTATACATCTCTCTCTATCCCTATCTCTCTCCTCTCCCTGGTCCTTGTGCACATCTCAATGTCACGAGTGTTAAAAAATAGAGGAAGTATATGACTTTTACCAATAGGATTGTAGCTACCCCTATGTTTTAGTGTTAGGGGAAAAATGACAATTACTTCACATTGTAAATTTCTTATAACATTCATAATACATATATTGAAAATAATATTGCGTGCATAGGGTTCAAAATTTTTCTTATGCAAATCAATAAAAAAAAGTAGTGAATTATATCAGTTGTTTTTTTTCCATCTTTTCCAATTGAATTAAAATAAAAGTTCATCTTAGAAAATCTCCCTAAAGTGAGATTGATTGGAAATTGCAACTATAAGCCGTTTATTCGAAAGTTGAAAAAGTTGGTGAAGTGCCCAAACTGTCTTCGACAATTGTATGGGTCAATTATTAATAACCTAACTTCACAAATACTATATATTACTCCTTTAATGTTCACTATGAAGCTCTTAAAAAAAATCTAAAAAAAAGTTCAGTATTAGGTTTGAGAAATTCAAATTACAGGAATAAAATTTCTCTAAACTACAAGTGTTTGGATCAGCTGACAAGGAGTTGTTTTAATTTAGTCTGAAGTATATAGTTCAAACCCTACAAATACAACAACCAACAACAACTCAAATTCGGATTAGTCGAAGTCTAGTGAACTCGAATTACCAAAGTCATACCTTAAAAAAAAAATTAATTTCTCCAATACTCTCCCAAAAAGGGGGAAAAAATTGAAATAAACATTCACAAATTAGAGCTACACATGAATCATTAAGAGCCCAAGTATAGAAAAGGCCCATAATTATCCCGCGTAGAAAACAAATCTTCACTTCTCATATAAATACCAACTTTACCAACCATTTTTAGGGCTTCATTTTTGTTGTGTAGAACTGCAGAAAAACAAAACTCGACATACACTTTTTTGGTGAGTTCTTTCTTCTAATATCTATGCCCTTAATTTTTTTTTTCTTGTAATATTTTTTTGTAGCTTATTTCTTCTGCTTCATACAATTAACTTTCAAGTTTTTTACATGCTTAATTACTGATTTTTTGTGGGATTTTTTTTTTTTAAAATAGTTGTAAAAGAGAGAAAAAAAATGTATCTGCAATTTTACATCAACGACAATGGTGACAAAGTCTACACTACCAAGGTACCTCCTTTCTCTCTTTTTTTTTTGTTTATTTTTGTTGCTCAATTTTTTTAATGACTTGATTTTTTTTTTTGGGTTTATTGTGTTGATTTTGTTTGTGGGTGGACGAATTTGTATGATAAGAAAAAGATGTGTTTTTTTCCCCAAAACAAAATAGGTAGTGTGGGTTTTTGATTATTTTATTGTAATTTAAAGATTTTAGTGGTTGTGAATATGCATATAATTTTGTGGGTTGGTTGTGAAATTAGTATTGATACTTTGAGTAGTGTATTTGCCTGATTATATGTGAAATTTGATAAAAATGAAAATGGGCGACTTTGATATTACTTGGCATCCTTTTCTGTATTAAGTTTTATGATATTTGATGTTTCTGATTATTTTGTATATAGGTTTTTGTTTTGTTTTCATTTCGGTATCTATAATTGAAGCTTTTGTTTTATTTCATGTATGAATGCAGAAGGAATCGCCGCTTGGCAAAGCAACACAATCAGCTCATCCAGGTAAAATTGCAGTTTATTTGAAAAAAAACACACATATTTTCTTTATTATATGAACAATGTTTTAGAAGATATTTGTGGTGGCATAATTGATGAAGCATAAACTTGAACTTGATCAATTTTTGTTGAAACTGATGTTCCCATATCCTAGATTTTGTATAGTTTGATGAGGCCTATTATGATTGTTTTGCTCAATTATTTGGTTGGTTTTATCAACTGATCAAATCTAATGTTCTATTAGAGTTGTTTTGTTTCTATAGTGTTCAATATGCTATAATTATTTCACCTGGTACTTGGTATTGATCGACATGTTAATGTGACTGGTTTTAGCAGCTGGTCCAGTAGTGTATAGGTCTTACGTAGAATCGAGGTTGTGTTTGATTTAAAAAGTTGAACTCAGATTTTTATTTTCAATCAGAAGTATAATTTAATGAAAATTAGGTTTTGATTTTTATTTTCCTTTGTTTGGTCCCTTGATAGAAATGTTGGAGAGACAAGGAAAAAGGAGGGAGGGAATAAAAAGGGGGAGATAAGGCGAAAGGTAAGGAAAAATATGTAGGAAAATGTGGGAGATGTGCAAAATATTTTGAATTCGAAAATGGTAAAAACTAATTTTTCGATAATATGTTTTTCCTGCCAATCAAACACAGCATAAAGATAAACTCTTTATCAATGTGAAAACGTGCATTATGATTTTTCTAGTTGATGTTTGTGAAACTACATTATACTTCCCCCGTCTCTATATAGATTCAACCAAATAGAGCAACACTTAAATTAAAGGAGGACAAAGGAAGTGGAGTAGGCATGGCCTACTAAATTAGTCATGATTAGAATGTGGAAGATGCCAAGAAACAGAGGAAGTATCTGTAGTTGCCTGAATGCTTTTAGCTTGGACTATATTCTACATTTGTTGGTGTGCCTCTGACTATTGTGCTTACTGACTCTGCAGCTCGTTTCTCCCCTGATGACAAATATTCGAGGCAGAGATTTCTGTTGAAGAAGCGGTTTGGACTGTTACCCACCCAACAACCACCCCAGAAGTACTGAGAATGGAAAACTTACCCCGTAGATCATATAAATGGAATTTGCTCTAGCTTTTCTCTCGTTTGATTTGGTCGGAGAGCATTAGGTAGTGCTAGTTGATTTGGTGTAATATATAAATGGAATTTGCTCTAGCTTTTCTCGTTTGTGATGTTAATTGCAGATGGGCATTAAGATGTAGACTTTTGAAGGATGTATTGTTGACAGTGAGTTTCTTCTGATATTGCGAGTTTTATTTTCTCTTGTTTTTGTGTTTCAAACTTTCTCTGCTTTGTGATGTACGGAGCGGTGGTATTGAAGGCCAAAACTATGGATTTATTAGTATAAATTAGCATGATTTCAGTGATTATGGATTTGATAGGAACTTAGTTAGTTGCGTATCAAAATTTTGTCATGTGGAAAGCTTTTACTGTATGTATTCGATCTATTGAAATTGCTGAGAGTCACACTACTTCAACCTCTATTTAAGGACTTACAGTTGGACTATTTCTTTGCTCAGCTTTAGTAAGGTTTGTTGGAAAAACCAAATCACAAACCTTCACTAATTCGTCTGAATATCTTAAAATAGTATATATATGACTAGTATATTTGGATGAGTGAGTACATTGATTAGCATATGTGAGAAAACCTACGTTACTGAAAGCTCAAACTACTAATATTGGATTCAAATCTGCTGAATGATGCTTACCATGCCAACAAAATGATTACTAGGCAGATTGTGCATTTGTGTGGATCATGAATATATTATTTCTCCACTGCTCATGGTTTTTCTGTAAGAAGAAAATAACAACTCCAGCATTCCTATTTCCTACTGATTTCACTAGGGGAAGAATGGCAAAAGAATAATAATATATATTATCACTCAGCATGAATCATACTTTGAACAAACTGGAAAGTGAACAATATATGCTCCTGCCATATCTGATCATCTCAGTTGACTCAAGAGATCAATGTTATCAGTGGTATTTAATCTGAATCTCCAACACTCTCAGTCGTAGGCCAAACCTTTTTTTGGATAACCAGGACAGTCATGTCCTCTTCTTCATCCGAGTCTGGGACAGAACCACCTGTTCCAACAGACTCCCAGTGCAATGCCGGTAGATGCTTCGTGATGTACTCGACCAAGGCCTGCTTATCTCGGACAATGATGAAACCTTGGGGCCTGACGATACGGTCCATCTCAATCAGTAGATCCTCAATACTACAGCCTTTCTTTTCAACATCGGAAATGACGGTCCAAGCGTGCAGTAGATCATAAGTTCGAGGATAAGTTGAAAATGATTCACACCTGTTCAGGTTATAGTAAAAATCAGAAATGAGGAGCACATCCAAGCTAAGCAAAAATTACTAATAATGTTTTAAAGTCATCAATATGAGTCAATATTTTCTTGATCTAGGATCACCCAATAGTATTTTCTGTCGTTTAAATATGGGTGAAACTACACATAGTATGTTTTGTTAGCTGGTCTTCTGTCATCAAGCATTTTTTGATGACATTTTTTTTGGTCAGCAGTTAACTTTGTTCTGTTTATGAACTTTTGAGTAGGGGTTTTTTTTAACTGCGCCACTCTAGATTTTTGGTAAACTATTTATCTGTTTAACTCTTCACCTAGTTTTTGAAACTACTATTGCTTTTTGTTCAACTCATTTAAGAAATCTGACCATCCCCATTCAAAAAAAAAAAGAAACCTGACCATCGTTTACAAGAATTCGCCATTAGCTGCTTAGTGTCAATAGGTAAATATAATGTATGAGGGTTTAGCTTACCAACTGTGATATGCACCTATCAAGCCTCGATCAAAAACTATCTTTAGGGTGTTAGGCCCGTCTTCACCGACTATATTCATCACCCACAGAGGTTTATCCTTAAGAGCAGCTGCGAAAGAACCTAGGTTTGCTTTCATGTCCATTACATTTCTCAGTGTATCAGGCCTGATTTTTGGAGCCAACAAGTTCCAGTAACCTTGAACTCTTCTACGCCAGATGTCCTGCATATATACAAATCATTGCGAAACATGAGTATAACACTAATTATTTTTCTATGTCTCATATCTCTAACAGAGAGGTACTGTAATAACAATTAAACTCAAGCCACAGGCAAAATCGAGGAGAAATTATCAACTTTCATTACAGATTACCGTGTCCTTCTCAAACACTTCAGGGGACAATCCCAAGTCAGCCAAACGAGGTGATGGAGCATTCACTCGATTTGGCCAAGCAGCCAATTCACTTCCACTTGCTTTATGATCATCTAATGCAGCAAAAGGTGATAATAAGTTATTGTTACAGACATGAAAATCCAAGAATTCTGAGAATTAGGGGGTTAAAGGAACGAAAGAATTGTTTCATTTCAACAAATTACAGAATAAAAATCAGAATTACCTTTTCCCCTTATGCACAAACTAGCCTAATGTGGTGTTGTAGAGTGTGATTATTCCATTATGTACAATATATATGAGTTAAAAGATAGACCTGTCAAAAACTGTCTCGTCGCAGAACCTGACTAATACTAACTTAGTAACTTGAGAACCCATCTAAAGATATTTCAATATGTTACTTAGAACTCGAAAATAAGATTGACCAACCTGAAACCAACATGGCAACCCAGCTAACCTGTAAGAAACATCTAGTTAAGAGTCACTTACGTTCAGAGTAAGGTGAAATGCAAGCTTCCATGGGAACACCCCAAGTGACGTCTGGATCATCGTCTGTTCTGCAGAGAGGAGGCTGAGTACCAGGATTTCTTTCCATGTAGCAATCATTTGTCAGAGGCTTTACCCAAACAACAGTTTGGTTCTTCTTAGCAGCTATTTTCCAACACATCTTCTCAACAAAGGCACTCATTTCTCTCCATATTCTAAGATCCTCTTCATCTTGTGCATAAGCTTCAGGGGATGAGTAAGCAAAATACCCTCCTGGTCTAAGAACCCTATCCAACTCGAGAAGCAGGATGCCATTTCTCTGAAGCCAGTCAATTCTACAACGGGAGCAATGTGCAAGCTCGAAAGATCTACTGGGGTAAGGAAGTCTTTTTGTTCCTAAGACACCAAGAAAAGCCGGAAGCCCTCTTTCCAAAGCAAATTGAATCTGGTTCTCGTGCACATCATTTGGAGCTAATGACATTGTAATGACATCATACTTCAGTAGGTACCCGCCAAAACTTGCAACCCCGCAGCCAACATCTAAAACTGTCCGTAACTTTCCTTCGTTGTTTATAATATCATTTGGGAATTCAAGCATCTATAATAAGAAATATCAACGAGTTGATTTATGAAGTTGTGGAATTTAATTGCATATGATGCATGGAACATACAAAAATATCAAAGGAGGCGGATAGGTGGAGAGAACTGATATGTTTATACTCACATTAGCCATTGCCCTGATGTACTTATCAGCACCATAGTGGAAGTGGGTTCCTCCTCCAGGGAATGCAATCTTTTCTCCTCTGACAACCATCCAATTCTGGTCAGATTTCTCTGTTGCAAGATGGGTGTGAGGGATGTTAGCTTTCCATACTTCATCTCTACTTCTTGGCCATTTAATAGGTACCTGCATCCACGACATTCAGACTAAATGACTAATCAAAAAGTATATACGGAACCAACATGTGTTTGGATCATCTAGTAATAAGGGGGTTGTACTGGCTTCACTAGAGATCTCAGGTCCGAGCCCTTGGAGTACAGTAACACTTACCGGGAGAGCTTTGCCCCTATCGGGCCTCTCCCAGCTCGAATCATATTAGTTGAAGTCTGGAAGACTTTGCATTACTGGGTGGTTTTCAACAAAAACAGAAGTACATAAATATTATACTACATAGAGTTTAACAATACCAAACCTTATTCTAGGAAAAAGTACCTTGTAGCCTCGTGGTGGAGGAATTAAGCAATTGTAACGTTTTTCAGGAGGAGGGCAATGTCGTTCATAGTGCTCCATCAACGTCAAATCGAGCTTCAACCTTGTTTGATAAATAAAATGCCTATCTAGGCAAGGAATAAGCTCGGAATGTCGATCATCACAAACCTTTGGAAGTTAAAAATACCAAGCAGAGGAATCAAATTCTTTTTTACATGAAGGTACATAAAGGTTAAATATAAAGCCTTTTTCATAACTTATGATAGAGATCATTAACACAATACTTACAGGAATACTCTTCAGCACAAAACTGTTCTCTTCCTCCTCAACAAGTGAAGAAGAATCCGCTTCCTCTTCACCACCAAGTGAAGTTCCCAACCTTTTCAGTGATTTGCTGCCCAACTCTACCGCGGACTTGCCATGACTTCGCGAATAGAGGTATATCAGGCCAACAATGACTATAACTAGTATGAAAGGGACTAGCCTCCCCTTTTGCCCACCTTCCGCCCTTGACCTCATCGTTTCTAAAGAGATTCAAGACAACTCCACCTCTTGTTTCTTAGTAACATGCAGCTTGCTAAAGTTTGACTCCTCAAACAGATAAACTGATCTTACTTTGGAGAGCACACTGAAGGCATTATTTCAGTGCCAAACTTCTTGTCAACTTGGGCTATATACAAAAAATTTAACACACAAACTTCAATACAAAATTAAAATAACTACCACATTTTTACAAGATTAGAAGTCTAGAAATACACCAAAGCTCCTAAGTCCTAACAGGTAAGAATCTATGTTGTATGTACTTTGAATCTTCAATTCTGAAGTAGATGAATAATTGTTCAATGACAGTAACAACACAATTGACATGATTTTCTGTTTTCTTTTTTTTGGGAATGGTAAGATGAAAGACCCTATGTGACTGAACGTCGAGTAGGTTAGCTTAGCTCAGACTTGGAGGCCATGCCTTTGAGAGTTGGGGGCGGGGGACAATAAGAGATCACTCTCTCCTAGAAACTTCAGTTGATACCAGTCGAACTTGTGACCTCAAGGTCTCTAGGTAAGATTCTACCAACTAGACCAACCAACTCTAGTCACCAGTCACCACTGTCCACAAACATGGATTTACTCATTTACATAATACTGAAGTTACCAGAGAGGGAGAGATCATATATCCAAGAGTAATGCTAAATGGAGAACATTTCACGAGTGAACATGTAAGCGGGTAATTTGGTAAATTTACTTACTGTTCTCCATTTAACTTTTTTCTATATCGAATTCATTCAAATGCAAAATCGACATCTTATATGGGATCACTGATAAACAAGAAGATGCAAATTAGTTATTCAAGCATACAATTCTTAAATCAATTTGTGATTGTGCTTCCAAACCTTTAAAAATGTTGTAGTATAAGAACAAACAAAATATATAGTGAAACAATTACTAACACGAAAAAGAAGTTTACATTACCATAAGACCTTAGCTACGGAACTCGAGAACTTCCTCATTATCTGATTATCAACAACAAAAGAAAACATATTTGCTACTATCTTTATTATATTCTAACCTACACGATTGACTCTCATATTTGACACCACAAAACTTTGATTGAATACGTATATCTTAATTATCGATACATATTTTTCCTACACGACAAATTTAATACAATCCTAGGTAACAAAAGTTTATCCTATTATATGAATCACAAACGTAGTTAAAGTCGCGTATACGAATCGTGTCATGATACATAACGTGTGTGATTAAAAGATGGGGAGAATCATATACTAGTATAGTAGTATATCATTCAGTGATAAAATTATAAAGTACACCAACATTATGACCCATATACTATCAGAATTCAGAAGCAATTTGCAACTCAGCTATAGGAAAGAGCAGTTATGATTCTTTGTTTATATTATATAAGGGAAGAGAGGGGACACCAAAAACTATAAACCCTTTCACCTCAACTAACAAAACAAAAATTCACCCTCTTTTACTATTATACCATCGATTAACAAAAACATTTACAATTTTTCTAATTTATTAGTTTTAGAAAATGGAAAATAAAACAAAAAATACGATGAACTTTGTGAACAATTTTTCATACATGTTATTACACAATTGAGCTTTCTGTTTGTTTTTTGCAGGCATCACGTATATATAAGACTAGTCTTATCAAAATCCAACCCCTAAAATTGTAAAAAAAAAAAAAAAAGATTTGAAAGAAAACCCACATTCAAGCAATACTAAAAGTTTGAAACAAACATGAAAATTATAAAAGCACATGCATTTCAAGAAATGTTAAAGCCCAAAAATCTCAATATATTGTAAATTGAACATAACAATAAGTAGCTTAAACAAGGAGTTTGAACTTGAAAGTCATGAAAAAAACAAATGAAAGATGAGATCTTGAGAGATTAAATAAGATAATTAATGAAGAAGATTTATTATATTACCTTGGTTGAGATTTGAGAACCCAAAAAAGATCGAACTTTGATTTTTTTTTTTGAAGAAATTGGGATTACATGGGAAAGTGAAAAGTAAGAAAGCAAAAAAAAAAAAAAGAAGAAAAATGTGAGGGAGATGATGATGAAAAAACAATAAAGAGAAATGAGCAAAGGAAAAAGGAAGAAGGAGAATGGAGCGGAAGACTCGAGTGTGGAGAAGTAAGGTGTCTACTCCAGAGTGTTTCTTGTTGGGTTCGTTACTCCTTTGTCATCATCCCCATTCATTACTTTATTATTATTATTATTATTATTATTATTATTATTATTATTATTAGCCTTATATGCACGCGATGCGTGCGAAATTATTGTTGTAATTTGATTATTTGTGTAATGACATGTACTATTAACTTTTAGAAAAATTATTTACAAAGTTTAACTAAGGAATAACATATTCATGATGTAACAATATAATAACAAAGACAAGAAAATGAAATCTCTAGTGTTTCAACTACGTAATTTATCTTGATGGTGCTTGGTTAACCACATGTACTCTTCAGCCCAGTCAACTTGCAACACGTAGCTAACAGTATAAGAATGATGTGGATTGAACTCTTGCATAGGTGGGGGTATAATCCAAGAGAAGGCTTTATTTCCAAGTTTTGAAAATATCATCTGCATGACTCGGGTGCGTCCATTTGGCTGCATTAACGCAAACAATTGTACAATTATTTTGTAGAGGTAAATATATGCTTTGAAATTATGCAGTGTATTTAAAAGCAATGCAAGCTAGTTTGTAATAGATGATAACCTGTTGAAGTATTAATTTTATGTCCATAGCTGAGCATCTCAAAATGAGTTGTGCAAGATCATGAAGCATTGTGACCTTTAAAGAACCACTTCTATCACATATTGTAAGCCGAATTAACAATCTGTTAATAAAAAAGATATATAAGTTAATTAGATTAAATAAATCTTGGTTGTTTAATGATAAAGATCAAATAAGTTCGAAAACTATACCTTGGAATGGTTAGAACATTAGTAAGATCGCAATACTCACATTTAGGAACCCCTTGGAAAATAACCACCTTTCTAAGACAACGATGACATGCTTCATATATATATTGACAGCCTGCTCAAGATGACACACATTGGCAATAACTCGACAATATTGTACCTGCAAGATGATTGAATGTTATTTATTCATGTATAGGTTTATTTTAGTTTAAAAAATAAACATTAAGGGTTTAATTACATTTCTCACGGCATGAAAGGTAGCTAATCGGATCCGATGAGCATTTGAAATATCAATAGATGATTGTAAGGAGAAAGGAGTTGAGCGGAACCCCGCAACCCTTTTTTTCGCTAATTTATTGGATTCATACCTATAAATTTAGAAGAAAAAATTATTCAATAAAAATAGTAATTTAAGATACCCATTGATATAATTAGCTTGCACATACCATGTAGATAAGGAAGTAGTTAAGTCATCTACTTTGTTAACATGAATCCTGGAGTAAAATCCTGTTGTAAGATATGCCCGACCTATGTTTAAGAAACATAGAAAACCACTATCACATATTAATATGACAATTTTAAATATGAAAATGAAAATGCAAATACTGCTAATTCATGTAGTTCGATATTGTACCACGAAAGCTCTTTACATGTGGACCACATGCAAATAGAATTATTGGACAAAAATTATTTTCAGTGTTAAGATGCCCATCTCCAAGTATGTGCACAAATTCATTCCAAAGGGTTAACTTAATAATTGTCCAAATGCAAGTGGGAAATGGGATTAGTGTTAGGAACATTTTGTGTTAAATGAATATAGAGATGGTATACAAATAACAATTAATTTCTTAGAATATACTTACGTTTTATCCATTATTGCCAAATCTCTTTTAACCGAATTTCCTCCAACAGACTCAATTGGTGAAGCATATAGAACTAATCCAATTGCATCTTAACAAAATCAAAATTGTATAACAAAAGTTAGCTTCCTTCAAGCTAAGAATTTAATCTAGATAGATGGTTAGTAAAAGTACCGAACAATATATCAGTACGATTGGCATGAACATGGAACTGGTTGAAAGCAACTAAATTGTAGAAGAATCTAGGAATTGCACTTTGTCATCATGCTCTTCGCGTATCACAATTGTTTACGCTGCTATCGTCATTTGTTTCCGGTTTGGGACGATTTTATTACTCTCATCGGCGTGCACTACTTGCACCCCGGAGTACATAAACAAATCCCTCGTGAAACCTTCCTATGAAGTTTTCAACATGGGGCGAGAATATAGTGCATTGTATGCACTCACCCTGTTATTAAAACCAAAATGGAAGTTGATAATAGTGTATTGTATCATTGTGAAATAAATTATAAATCATTATTTGAAATTTTCTTTGACCTCGACATCAATGAAAAGCATTTTTCATATCTGCTTAGCTGTTCCGCGGTGAGTGTAAGTGAATATGTCGTAGTTACGAACCAACCGAGCCCTGACACTATATCGTCGTACCCCGCAAGGATATAAATGCATAAAGGGTGGATAATGGAACTCCATCCTGAAAAAATATGTTAGAGATAAAAATGTAGTTACATATAAGTTGAAAATGACTAACATCCCTATTTGTACATCCACATCACATTACAATATGTTAGGGTTCACAATAAATCATTATCGTAATGATGCAATTAATTGAAGACTATAAGCTTACGATAGGAACATGAGATTATTATGAATTAAGTCATAATAGTAAAGTACATAAATTAGGTAGAATCATGACTATTTTTCAATCAGTTACATTTTGCTCTTGTTACAAAGGGGTATTTGAAAATTGTACACATTAAATACAACTATTCATGAGGCAATAAAACTTCTTTATATACAATGTTCTTTGTAAACACCCCTTGATGTCCTTGTACTTTCCCCTTTTTTACCACAATCTTTGTTGTATTCTCTGAGGTTCCCCGTGATAATGCGACATAGAGCCGACCGTGGTCGAATACATGATCCGGTAGGTAAATGCCTACATGTGGTATAGTTTGCCCCCGAGACTTGTTTATTGTCAAGGCAAAACTAACCTTCACCGGAAACCGCTTTCTAACCAACTCAAATGGCAACTTTATATCTTCAAGCACTCTTCAAATGAAATTCTGGCGGAAAAACTATGTTTCCCCTAGAATGCCCTAAGTTAAAATCTCAAAGATCTATAAAATGTTCATTTAGTGAACGACAAAGCAATCGTGTTCCATTGCAAAGCCCATTTTTAGGATCGATGTTTCTCAAAAGCATTAAAGGTACCCCGGGTTTGGGAGTGAGAGCATGAGGAGGCAATCCCGAAGCTGAAATTGAATTCAAAAACTCTTGCTGATACAAATTTCTCCTGTCTTCGAGAACAGATTCAATCGAATAGTATGTTTTTCCTTCTCCGAGAAATTAAACTTCTCAACAACCTTATCATTTATCTTGTCTGCATCTTCGTTGAGGGGTGTGATGATGGCCCTTTCAACCATATAATTTCCTTCTCCCACATGCTGACTTAGATTTGGAAAAACCTGGTCAATCAACATTTCAATACCCACATCGTCTATTGATGGTATGACCATATTGTTTGGCAGTTTTATCATTTGATCTGATACAGTAGGTTCATCTCCGTTGCCAATTGAGAGCAACCGAGTAGCAAATGTGTTGTCTTCTCTTGATCTCATATTTTCTCTCAAATGCAAAATACTTACGTGTCTCCAAATAGGGGACTTGACAAATGAAGCATATCATTTGAGCCCTTGTTCCGTTTCGAACCACTGGTAACACTTGTCTAAAATCACCACCAAACACGATAATTTTCCCTCCAAACGGTAAGTCATTCCCCATCAAATCTCTCAGTGATCGATCAACGGCTTCAAATTGATATCTGTGTGTCATTGGAGCCTCATCCCATATAATTATGGCAGAGTGTTTTAGAACAAGGGCGCTTTGGAACGCTTGGTAAATGAGCAAGTTGAGTTGCTATCAGGTTGCAATGGAAGCTGAAAAGTCGAGTGGGATGTTCTTCCTTGATGCAACAACGTTGCTGCAATACCAGATGTCGCCGTGGGAACAGCAATTTCACCTCTTATGTTCACGGTAGCTAGGAGTGCTCTGTATAAGAATGTTTTGCCTGTACCTCCCGGGCCATCAACGAAAAACGCTCCACCAGTTTTTGAATTAACAGCATCCATAATTGTGTCGAATGCATGTCGTTGGTCGATATTAAGAGTGTTTACACACGCCAAGTCCTCTTCTGGAACCGGCACAGAAAAGTATTCCTCCATGATTGCAGGAAGATCGTCGATGTCCTCGGTACTTTCTGGTAAACTTGGCAATTCTGTGAAGTCAGAAATTCTTTTCCTCAATGGCCGTAATAAACGATCTAAGTCCTGCAGAAGCTTGTTAGTGAGAACATCATTGTTAATTGTCGTGCTTGAAGATGGATAATCCTCAACCATGAAAGTGAAGAACTCGTCTCATAGAGCACGTAATCCAGTTGGTTGGCAGTATACCAAGATGGTTGCGAATAATCTTCGCAATGATGATGGCATTCTTATAAAAGATGCTTCTAAAAGACACTGACGGATGCTTTCATCACTCTCAATTAGACCGAGGGATACTGCAGCAGCTCTGAATGTCGGTTTTGTGACACCGTTGACCGTTCTCAGATGTTCAAATGATTGGGGACCTCGCACGTGGTTGAGCAATAATCTCATGTAAAATCTCTCTCCTTCTAATGGAGAAGCTACGTACAATCGACCCATAACTCGCTGATTACTTCTCCTTTGTTGCCACTCACACGTGGACTTAAGCCACCTGCAATGCTCTGGGAATTCTCTGTAAAGATATCTTCTTGCACCTGCATCAATTTCATTCATCTTGAAGAACTGAGTCAGCATCGTCCTGGAGTTTCTCGGGTCGTCTAATACGTCTGAGATTAGGCTGTTCCCTTCGAATCTCACTTGATGCATGTTTGGCAAATGGACCTGCAAACGGTCTACAGCTGGACACATCCGAGTTAGAGGGAATTTGAAAATTTTCCAAAAAGCTTCAGGTGCACATATCCATCTTGCATCCACGTATTGTTTAATCTCATCACCATTCTTAACTTCCATGGATACTCTATCCGAACCCTTATGTATATATTTGTAGAGATATTTGACACACTTAATGCTGCTGCATATCTCTATATTGATGTGGCAGTCGTACTTTAAGAGCAAAAATGGATTATAGGGAATTACCCATCGGTTGTCTACTTTTATCCGAGAATTGTGACGCAATGGTACAGGTGGACGATCTTGTCGGCGACGATATAGAGGATATGAGTCATTTCCTTGCATTGTTGCATCAGTAAATGACTTTGGGAATCCTTTCTTACAACTCCCTTCTTTCATGCATGGAGAATCCCTATTGTGAACACCACATGGACCATGAACCATGTGTTTAAGAACTCTCTTGTACAATTCCGGTTCTTGTTGTTCATCTGGTATTTCTGCTCTGACAATTATATCGTAGTCATCCGGAGTGGTTAGCTTGTCGGTTTGGTCGAGGATCAGCAACATATGAACATGCGGAAGACCTCTCTTTTGGAATTCAACTACATATACATAAGCAACCACCTTTCCAAGGATTCCCCTTTCCAGAACATCTTTTTTCAACTCTTCAAATTTAGCATGAAAGACCCTTGTTATTAGATCTGGGCGATCATTTGGAACTTGTCCGGGCAATAGTTCCGATTGTATTTCTGACCAAGATGGATTGCATGTCATTGTCAGGAATATATCCGGCTTGCCAAATTTATGTACCAAGGCCATGTCATCTTGGTACCTCTGGTGCATATCTCGTGGGCTTCCTACGAATGAAGACGGTAGTATCGTCCTTCGACCAACATTCTCTACAGATGAAAGTTTATTGAAAAAAAAGTAATGTTAATTGAAGGGATTCGTTTCAGTACGAAGAGTATTGGTATAGCTAAATGAATTTGAACCTGTGTTATGTTCTCCAGCATTAAGAGATTCCTCTAACCCCTTGTACAAATCAGCACGTATTTTGTCTTGATTAAGTGCAATCCATCTCAGCTTGGATGCTTGCATTTTTACACAGTTATCAACAACATATTGTTGGAGGAGACGACCACCTCTTAGGAGTAGAGAATCAAGATGTTGTCGCATCTAAGGAACACATTTTTTGGTTGTTGTTAGAATGAGATAAATATTAAGATGTAGGAAAATGAGACATACACATAAGAGTTTTAAAGTAATTTTCACCTGAAACATATATGCATAGAATTCCCGGCATGTCAGCTTCCTGCCCGTCGTTGTACGACTGTTTATATCCCATCCATAAGAGCCATAAGGAAATAATAGAGGATATTGTAGTGGGTCGTAATAACCCGCAGTATCTTTGATATACATCAATTGTCCATTGACAGACTCTATCATAATATCTCTTTCTTTGATGTTAGCCATATCATCCTCTCCAACAACGACGGCTGCCACCTGGGATGCTGAAGGCATTGAGTATTGACGATTATTGGCGGGTTGCTCTTTGATGACAAACTTGCAGTCGTGTATGTCAGTACGTTGTGCAAGATGACGAAGATTATGGACAAAAGGATTATGAGCATTTAGAATATGCTTAATTCTGTCAATGATGTTGATCCGTAATGAAGAATTTTCAGCTACACGATTTTCATTTTCATGATCAGTGTCATAGATGTAGAGCTGAAGGAACCGAGGACGATCATTTGAGTTCAAAGGCAATAGACCACCGATGCGGTGATAAATTGACATTTGAGCACGATATGTGTACACACCTTGACGTGCATTGGCCAATTCGTCATCTATTTCTACTCCCATTGAAGTGAACGCGAAGACATGGTTATAATTACGGATGTTCTGTCTGAAGTGAATCCCCTCATCCGACTGATCAGAGAACAGGTCAAGTAAATCAGATGACAAAGGTAATACAGGTTAAGCAACAAAGTTCTGGAGATTCAGACCGAAAAAGGCGTGCTTGACAATGTGGACACGTTGTCATTGTAGGCAAATTGAATATGGGCACCCCTTGTGACTCAATGTAGTTTCTTGCACAATTTCGATAGCCGCGTCTTCCCACTTTCCAAACCCGTACATTATCAGAGATGAGACTTGATAAGTTGTTCGAATGGGATCTATTGTTGTTACCGACTTCAACTGTTTGACGGGGTAAACAACTTTCACTTTCTGTCTCGGCTAAGTGCGGAATGTCTCTTGCATCTGATGTGGGTTCCAATAGATCTGCATTGGTTGTACTACTTTCTCCCACACAAAAGAATCGATTGTGCAAGTTGTTTCCATTTGCAAAGTCCCCATAACTTTGGTTTTGATTTTGAATGTGTGCCCGTGTGTCGAGTGAACGCAGTTCACCAATGGGGTGTACTGCATAATCGAAAAAGGTTTTTTCATGTAAGTCTAATTAATGATCTTTTGTACGTATTTACACTAAGTTAATTAACTTTATAATACGCACCATTTTGTCTTTCATGTCCGCCAATGACACGACTATTAGAGTTAGTAATGTCTGACATGGGCCTTCTTACTTCTGAAGGGTTTGAATGATCATTGCAATCTTCACTCATGCAATGATCGTTAGAAGCAGCCGCATTTTCTCCATGTCCATGGGCGTATCTAGATCGTCTTATTGCATTATGACGCTCTCTTTCTTTTGGAGTGAGTGATTGCCTTTGACGTCTTTTATCGTTACTCCATTTCCTCCGTTTTGTAGTATTTTGAATTTCGTTTTCATCCATTATAAAACTACACATATCAATTTAACACGTTTATTATGAATTGATGATATAATTTCACCTTATTATGCAGTGTTGTATTTGCTTTTGTTTTATTATGATTAACCCTTTTTATTAATTTAACTTTCCGATTAACCCAACTTTAACATTAATCTCTATCCGATTATAACTATACCTATCTAATTCTATTTGTTTGATTTTAGTTTTATCAGTTAGCTACATATTTTAACAAAGTTAAAATAATTGTTGCAATAGAGATGATTAACCATTTTTGTTAATTTAACTGTCACATTAACCCAACTTTAACATTAATACTCTATCCAATTCTAACTACACCTATCTAATTGTATCTGTTTGATTTTACTGTCACATTAACCCAACTTTAACATTAATACTCTATCCAATTCTAACTACACCTATCTAATACTCTATCCAATTCTAACTTACATTTTTACATCTTTCTACAAAAATACTAACACGTATATGTACATATATAGCTCTTTCAATATAAGTTTTAAGTATTAATGTACAATCCAAAAAGTTACTAAATCAGAAACAGTACATTAAATTCTCTATTATAATTGCATATCAATGTATAAGTAATTAAAATACTCAAGTTAAATGAACAAAGAATAAGAAAATCGTTGGGTGAAGCACAAACATGAACATAAACTGATAAAGTAGAATAAATTTAAGGGATGAGATGCTTCTTTTGATGCAGTTTAAGTAACGTATTATTGGATAGAGATTATCCTTGGTACAAATTAATTGATTCAATATCTTACTCTACTTCACACTTCTTAATATATAAAATAAGCAGCTTAATAGTATGAATATTTTGAATGCATTTAGTGGCTTCAATATCAATTAGAGATTGTTAAAGTGTGAATTTTTTTGAAAAAAGTTGTGAAAAAGTTGAGTTTGTATTTCTAAACATATCTCTATTCTATGAAGCTGATTATTTTTTATATTAAGAAGTATGAAGTAGAGTAAGATATTAAATCAAATAATTTGTAGCAAGAGAATTGTTAAATAGAGATTTGTAGAATAGTAGAACTGCATTGTTTAGTGTTTACCACTTTACCTACACGGCTACACTACATGGTGACACGCTAAATCCTAAGAGTTATACTTCTTAATAGTGTGAATCAAATTATTGTAAAGATATTTTTTATAACTTCATGTGGACAACATTTTGTAAAGAATTGTTAAATAGAGATATATTTATAACTTCTTAATAAAACCAAACTATTTCCTCGTGTAGATCTAGTCACCCAAATACCACAGTGAAAAAAAATGCCCTGAAGAAGGTTTCACTCTCTGTACTTTCCTCTTATTAAAACCAAACTCGTGTAGATCCCAAATGCTTCTCAATCTCTCTCTCTCTATCATCCCTACCACTGTGAAAAAAAAATGCCCTAAAGAATGAATCACGCTCTGTACTCCGCCTCACTCTCTGTACTCCGCCCCACTCTCCTCCCTTTCGACCACCCTGTCCACAGACCAAACAAACCAAAATAGTTCATCTTCCCGACGCCGGAAATCACACACACCACGGATATCTCCGTCTCCAAAACCCAAAAAATTTGAAACTCTTAAACCCATTAAATCTGTTGTCATCGCCATCAATTAATGGAAACCAAACAGCAAAGTCTACAAACTCAACTTGTGGGTGTGAAAGTCCACAAATTATGCATCAAACATTAAAGTTATAAGATTTTTGAAGGATTAATGGAGGTAGGCGGATCTGTCTCCCTGTATTTGTTGCCATCAATCTGTTGTCTGGTTTGTTGCTTAATTTTGATTTTTTTTTTGTCCGAAATTGATTTAAAGTTGGAAATTTGGAATGTTGAATCAACATTTAGAGTTTGATTTTTTTTGTTCAAAATTGATTTAAAGATGGGATTGGTTGGTATCAAAGTCTCCCTGAATTTCGTTTTTGCTAGTCTACTATTAATTCCATGCCGTGTTTGATACATGTATTTCGTTTGATTGTTTGTTTTGAGTTGGATTTTTTTTTTTACATTAATCCCATGCCTTGTTTTTTTCTTTGCATGTGAAAGATTTTGGTAGGATTTTTTTGTTGCAGTTACATTTTTCAGTGCAATTGATTAAAAGTTGTGTGGGTTTTGTTGATTTCTTGTGAGAAGCAAGAGATAAGTATGGATGCTTATAGTTTGAAAATGATTTTTTTTTTCTTGTTTACAAATTCAATCGGATGAATTTAAATTCCCCATATAGTTCTACATTTAACATTATTTTTTATGACGTATAGTTTTGTGATTATATGGATATAAAAGCATATAAATGGATCACACGAATTTTAAAAAAATTACTTTACTAATTAAGAATGTCATGATGCAAATTTAATTGTAGATTCTGTGTTTTAATTCTATGACCGTTAATATTCTTTTCATTTTTTTTGGGTATAATTTTTTCGGTTATAAAAATTGTTACTTTTACAATTTGTAAAAATGCACGAAAATGTCTCCATTTTTTTATCTGAATGAAAATGTCACCCAACTTTTCTTTATATTTTTTGTCAGCGTTTTTATTGAAAAATCAATTTTTTTTTGTTAATTTCATAAAGTATTCTATAGTTGAAAATGATAAATGGTGAAAAGACGTTCTTACCGTATATTTTTTTTGGGTATTCCCTAATTTCCCAAAAAAAAAAAAAAAAAAACATTTGCAATTGAATATTAGTATGTAAATGATTTGCAATTACACACTTACCTTGCAAATGCCCCTTTTTGCTGATATTTGGTTGACGAAATTGGTCGATTGTAACTGATACTTTCCTTATCCTGCTGTCGTGAATGAAATTCGCTCAAAATACTTATCAAAATCATTAAATTGGATGTTGTGAATAATAAAGGAAACACATTTTAAGTTTTGATGTTCAGAAGTAGGAAAAACCTTGTTATTATTTGCTTGTTCACACTGATGCCCCACGAAAGTCGTTGCTTGTTGAGTACAATTAGTGAAAAAGTATCCTGTATGAATAGAGATTGAGAAAATGAATGATGTATTTTTGAAATTAAATGGTAAAACAGTGATTTATTATGTGATTACCTGATGTTGGTGGTATAATAGTATTGTAATGATTCTGTGTTTTTTGGGTATTCTGATGTGGTTTTCAGAGGTTTGAGAAGTGGAGATAATAGGAAGGAGAAGAGCAGGAACTGAAGGAGTGGTTTTCAGAATTTGGTTGCAGTTGTTTTCCCCATGTAATTAGGGGATTGAGTTGGACAGTTACTTGTTCATAACTTAGACGTTGTAATTTTTTTCTTTTTGTTTTTTTTTTCCTTATTTTTTGGTGGTTTTCTGAGTAAGTTAGACAGTACATTTCTTTTCTTTGTTTCCCCCTTTTTTTTACTTATTTAACTTTTGTTTTTAAAATTTATTGAGTGGTTAATTATGTAATTATTGTTTGTAGTTGGGGGTAATTTGGGCAACTCAAGTGGACACCAAAGTCCTCAAGAGTTGCCTTATATAATAGAGATTATCATAAAAGTTATTATTTCCCATATTTTTGGACAAGTATTTTATATATTTATTTATTTGAGAGAATAGAAATAAATCTTGTTCAAATACAGACATACAGTGGTTCTTAAAAAAATGGTAAGAACTTTGTCTAGATCTCAACTGTCACAATTTCTTACTTTCTTGGTTTGGCATATGCGGGTGATGTGCTAGAGAGTAGGAAGATAATGGAACCTCTACGCGCAAGTACCATATAAAAATGAGATTATAAAAATGTATATTAGAAACCTGAGATTATAAAAATGTATATTAGAAACCTGAGCAGAGTGTCACGTGGCACTGTGTTGAATTATGGAGTAGCATTTTACAACATTTTGGCACCTATATAGTACCTTTCTTTCAAGTATACATCAATATTTATAGGCGTTTGGAGACTAGTTATCTCAAAAGCTCGAAATCATGGCTATATAATCAAACAAAGTATTAGTAGATTATCCTCATTTAAAGCCTTGTAAAAGTTTTTGTTCATAAAAGTTTGTAAAGTACATCAAAAGTAAAACTGATAAATTTAAGTATAATATCAAAAGGATAGGAGTTAGCTCAAGTGGATAGAGCACTCCCCCTTGGCCCCTGAGGTCAGGGGTTCGATCCTTACCCCCAGCTAGGGGTGTTCACCGGTCTAGGACCGGACCGGACCGGACCCGGCTGGACCGGTGGACCGGAATTCTGGGATTCCTTGGACCGGGGACCGGACCTGATTTTTCCGGTCCGGTCCAGGTCTGGACCGGAAAAATCAGGTCCGATCCCGGTCTGGACCTGTTTAGACCTGTTTTTCAAAATTTTGTGTGGCCTTTTGAATATTCTATTTGGACCTGTTTTTGTGAATTGTGGACCTGTTTTGGAGATAGTTGGGCCAAATCTTGTCTCAATCAAAAAATCGTTCCACCTCACAAACATTGCTCATTTGATGGGAATAATAATCTGAATTTAAAAAAAAAAAAAAAAATTAAGCAAAGTACAGTTAACAACTCAAATTATAAACACAAAACCCATGAAACTCTTAAAAGCCTAACTAAATTCCAATTTCTAATCACCCTTCTTTGTAACAGCAGCCAAATAAATAGCTAACAAGATAGATAATCTTTGATTTGTCGCTAAAACTTTTCTCCAGATGTCTACTACAGCATTTGAAAAGTTCACACTATGTGATAGTTTCCTGAAATCAGTTTTAGGTTTCACCTGCACATGGAATTTGCAAAGATGAATAATATGAAGTAGAAAACAAAAGTCTAAATTAGAAGTATAAAGGAAATGGAAAAAACTCGAAATCACAGTTCACAAAATCACAAATTGAAGTTTAAATTAAAGTATAAAAACAAAATCAAAAACATAAATTATAAAATTAAACCGAAAAACAAAAAAAACTGAAAACAGAAGGCTTAGAGGGAGAAAAATCGAATTCACATTCTCACAGTTTACATCGAAGTCTTGAAGAAATGGCAAAAACTGCAAAACAACAAAAACCAGATCTAGAACTTACCGGTGAGAAGGGGAATGAAAGAGCACGGTGGGCCGGTGGGCGGTGGTTGTGGTTGGCGTCGGCGTGACAGCGTGAGAGAGGAAAAGTTATTTAGTGAGTGAGGGTTTCTTGAGAGAGCAAGAGTGAAAAATAACTTGTTTAGGGTTTCCTTAAGGATAGCAGTTTTTAATAAAAAAAACTACTAAGATTCCGGGTTTCCGGTCCGGACCGGAATTTTCCGGGTTTGGACCGGACCGGAAACCCGGAATCGCCATTTTACACGGACCGGAGACCGGACCGGAATCGCCGGTCCGGTCCGGTCCAAATTCCGGTCCGGTCCGACCCACCTCTTTGAACACCCCTACCCCCAGCATTATGCTGGGGTGTTTCTTTAGCATGCTATGCATGCCTTACCAGCTAATGTGTTGGTGTTTCCTACAGGCTAGTAGCCTTGTAGGGGTTAGCCCTTGGGCTAACTTAATCTCCTAATCAAAAAAAAAAAAAAAAAAAAAAAAACAAAATATAATATCTAATCTCATCCATAGATCAATATCAATTTGATAGATATGCGAAATCCACAAAGAAAACATCACTCTATCTAAGCGCCCTAGCAAGTTGATATCGATCATAAATTTACATGTTACTACGAAACAAAAAACAACCTTTGAGAAAACTCTGATCTTCTACCTGTTTTTCAAATTTACCCCGCTAAAAAAAACCTATGGAGTCAGAGGGTAAGATCAAAAACTCGACAAACCCTAATTCTATGTAATTGCATTTTCTTACTTTTTAGTAATTTCACACTGAAATTTGTGTTCTTTCTTTTTCTAGGGCACAGAAATCCTTCAAACCCATCTGCAGTTTTGGCTTCTCTTTTGACTAAAAGAGCTAAACTTCATGAAGAACTCAGAAATATTGAAAAACAGGTGATTTTTCTAAATCTTAAGAAAGTTTCCTTTTTCTTAAGAAAATAACTTATGTTTTACATACAAATTACAATCTTTAATTTACAGATCTGCCTAGTTAATCTCCTAGATTTACCAAGCAAAAGTACATATCTTGATTTGCGATTGTCTTTTCAACAATATAAGTATATATGTATGTTATTTATTCAATAACGATGATAGCGTATCTACATGTGCTTTTAGTAATCAGGGTTTTCGAAGAATTGCAACTTTATAGGTTGTATACTTGTATATTCAAAGTTTACAACAACAAATTATCTTTATTTTGTCACAAAATATGTCATTTGATATACTTCCTTTGTTTATCAAGGAGATTAGCTAAGCAAGAACATGATACAGTGCGTGAACTTTACACACCAACTTCATATGCATGCATGTGATTGTAATCCTTCGAGAGGGAGCATCATTATCAGGGTGCTTTCTATGCACCTTATTTAACCTACTGAATAGAACTTATCTAACTTATAGAAACTTATCTCGACTTATTAAACTTAAATGAAATTATCGAAACTTATTAAAGGTTATTGAAACGTTTTAATCCTAAACTTTTGTCTTAGTTAAAGACGAAAAGAATGCACACTCAATGACAAGAAATACTTTGTGGCAAGGATAGCTTTTAATCAAAACTTATCATCAGATATCGTTTCCCAAATATATACTTCCCTAGTGAAATCTGTAGGAATGTTGGAGTTGTTATTTTCTTCTTACAAAAAAACAATGAGCAGTGGAGAAATAATAGATTCATGATCCACGAAAACACACAATCTGCCTACTAATCATTGTGTTGGCATGGTAACAACATCATTCAGCAAAATTGAGTCCAATATCAGTAGTTTGAGCTTTAAATGTTGCTGATGTCCTAGCAAGAGAATTCAAGAAAATGTTTGATAAAGAAAGAAATAGAGATGGAGTGAAAGAGAGAGAATAGAGAGAAATATATAGAGAGAGAATCAGATTGAGAGAGGAGAAAAGAGAATATTATTTCATTTCATGATTATTACAGTAGCTAACTTCAGTATTTATAGTTGAGCTGAAACTGAGTTTGTAACAGAATAACAAACTAATAACAAACTCTAACTGATTACATTTTCCCTCCAAAAGTACAACTAACTGAGCTACTTGTTTTTTATCCTTTAGCATTCAGTAATGTAGGTTTTCTCATATATTCTAATTAATGTACTCGCTCGTCCAAATATGCTATTCAATATCAGAAGAAACTCACTGAGCCTATAAATACCGGAAAAACGCGGGGGAATCCCACCCGACTTCACAATTCAAAAAATATAGAGAGAGAAAGAGAAAGAGAGAGAAAATACTAACAATGGAGAAATCTCCAGCAACTGCTACTCCTCCGGCGACTGTTACTCCTACGGAGAAATTACTGCCTGATCCTCCGGCGTTTAATTTCTCTCACTCTCTCTCTCTTTCTCTTTCTTCTCTTTCTAACCTAATTTCTCTCTATCATTCAGCACTACTCCGGCGCTTGCTGCTGCTCCTCCGGCGACTGATCCACCGGCGTCTGATCCTCCGGCGTCTGCTCCTCCGGCGTCTGCTCCTAGGTCTTTAATTTTTCTCTCTATGTTTCTCTTTCTTCTTTACTAAACCTAATTTCTCTCTATTATTCAGCAGCTGTGATGAAATACAATTCGTCGCTACTCCGCCGCTTTCTCCTGCAGCTCCGGTGTCTCCTAGGTCTCTGAGGACTTCTCCTGCTAATCAACCTCCCCGAAGGTGGAATTACACCTTCCCTCTGTCAGCCGAAGATAAGGCTGAAATCTCGTTCTACTTTCATTGCTAATCAACCTGACGGGCCATGTTCGGACCGAGCCGCGCCTAAAAATCTTTGCCCATTAGTCGAGCCGAGTTGGGACAAAATTTGTCCCCAAAGCCGATTTTTTCGAGCCAAAAACAACGGTCTTTTCTGGCTAAAATTGGGCCGACCAAAATATGAACTACAAAGTCATTTTTAGGTTGCTCAAACCCGTCCCAAACCAAAAAAAAATTTTTTGGTCAGACCAAATTCGGGACCAAAAAATCTGTCCAAACCCAGACAATTTTCGGGCCGGGCACACTTTGATCTGGTTTAAATCACATATATCCTAAAGAAAACTTGGTTGATGATGCTGAGGAGAATTTGGCGGTTGATGATGAGGATGTGATCAATGATGAAAAGGATGATGATAATTGATGGATAATTGATCAAATATGTTAGAGGCCCTAAAGGAAAAGTGTGCATCTGTTTTGGTCACAATTGTTGTCAAATTGTTAATGGCTCATTCTAATCGTTTTTAGCCTTTTTGTTTGAAGTGGTATAAATAGAAATACAGAGTAGTTTCTATTAAGATAGGAAAAAAAAACAAATAGCTTGCCTATATTACTTGTGAGTAGTATAAAAACAAAATATTTCTCTATGTTTTACTAAATAGTATAATAAGTTTACAATTACAATAAATTCTAATGTGAAAAAGTTTATAATATAGTAAAAATTTCTCTATGTTTTACCAATTATTTAGATGATCATTGTCCTTTAATCAAGCCACTCTTGGATTATAAAAGTTCATTAAAACAATCAGTAACAATTAGCTTAATATTGATTTTGAAATTTTTAAAAACATAACCTAATAAATAAGTGTAGACACTTTAAAAAATGTCTCCCCACCTAGCACTCGATGACGATAAACCCGATTTTTCTCAAATGGTCCGCTTTCGTATGAGGGCTAATGTGTTTGCTAAGATCAAGCTATTTGAAAACCCTAAAAACCCATTAATTTCCCAATTAACTTCAAAAAACACCAAAAATACCTCGATATACGTGTAGAACTTAGAAAATGTTTTCTAAGAATATAATATATGTCTAATTTTGAGCTATATTGAAGAAGTTATGCTCAAAATGCTATGAAATGCTAAAATCGGTCCCCGAAACCCAAAGTCAAAGGCTCAAAGTTCAAAGTCAACGACCCCGAACCCAAGGTCCAACCCTTGGAGAGCAAGGAAATCCCCGAAGATATCTTATTTCGATGAGCTCAGCCTCCTTTTCTTGTGACAAAGTCAACCCAATATGGACTAGCATCGGGTCATTAAAACACTATTATAAGTCTAGTAACAAGCAAGGGGTCAATCCACAAGGAGTGAAGGTAATGATTGTAGTTGTTGTAGCAATAAGCTAACTCATAATCAATGGTTTGGTCTCGAAATCCTAAACCTAGACTCAAGATCGATTTTAAAAAGAGGTGAAAACTAAATTTCAAAGACACTGGGATTATCGAGCTCCACCTATGTTAATTCAAGTAGGAAATGGTAACTTGAAGTCTTCCTAGCAATGCAAGCGTTAATTGTAATAATCCTTGACCAATTAAATTCCAAGCTAGTCTCGCGATTCGTTCAAATTCTCCCACCTTCCCTAGACCAAGCTTCCGCCCAACCCTCAGTCCAATAAGGTCCTTCTTTAGTCCCTAGTCAAGTGTAAGTAGTCTTCATATTCACAATCTCTTGATTGCAGGTAGAAATCCTACACTCCAACCTATTGAAGTCTTTAGGTTAATGACTTCTAAATTCCTTAATTCTTGGAAGCTTATCAATCGACAATTTAATTGTGTTAACTAGGTGAAATCAATAACCAAAGCCTAAAATGAATTAACAATAGGCTTCACTCTATCCTTAGCTAAAGAACTACTCACTCATGATTTATATTGAAAAATTAAACAAGAAAATAGCAATTGAAAATTATAGCATCATTATTTCAACAAGAAATTTGCAAGCAATTGAATTTAAAATTGAAAGCACAAATTCTAATAGTAAACTAAAGAAATTCAACAAAATTCATGGAATTCTACTTTAATACAATCCATGGAGAAATTATATCATCAATTATAAGCATTCAACAACCATTCAAATGAACTATCTGTTCCAAAGAAGATTCAAGCTTAAACTGTGATCAAACAAACACAACACGAAGCATAAAAGATGAAATTCCTAAGTAATGAAAACTTACTTATATAACTAAATTGAAAAGTTTTGCAATCGATATTACATTGATTTCTATCTCTAAAAATGATGAAAGTTCTATTTCCTCTCCCTACTTTGAGGAGTTTCTTTCTCTAAAAATGAAAAATGAAAAATCCTAAAGTAAAGTACAAGCTGTTCGCCTACCTTTCTTGTCATTCAAAGAAAATCAATCACTTAGGCTCCATTTGGTAGGGCGTAATACATTTTCCTGGAAACTGTTTCCCTCTATTTCCAATTTTACATTGTTTGGTATGCAAATGAGTGTAAAACCATTTTCCATATGAGTAAAATTGCTCTCCCAGTGATGGAAAACCATTTTCCCTTCAAAATGAACAGAAAATCATTTTCCTTCCTTTTCCTTATCTCTCTTGTACACTCCTCTCACTACCTCCTTACTTTCCCTTCCATTTTCCTTTTTTTTCATCATTTTTTTTTACATGGAACCAAACAACGAAAAACTAGTTTTGGAATTGTGTTTTTCGTTGTAAATTGTTTTTCCATGAAAATCATTTTACATTGAATATATTTTACACTCAACCAAACGGAGCCTTATTGTGATACTCCCTCCGTCCCATAATATAGTGCTTACATTTTATTTTTGGTGCCCCACAATATTGTGCCTACTTCATTTTTTATTAATTTGCTTTCACTAAATTATCCTCAATTTTTACACTAACTTCCCAAATTATTCCTACCTTTCTTTAAAATTGTGTGCTCCTATTTATTGCTTTGCACCATTCCAAGGAAACTTTATTGCTTTTTGATTATTTTTTTGAAGGAAAAAGAAAATAAAGTGAGTATTTCCAAGGCAAAAGTATTTTATTAAATACTTATATGTTTCTTAGAACACAAAATTCTTATATGTGGCCGACCACACCTATATTTATAGGTGTGACCGGCCCCTATATAAAGCCCACACGGAAAAGAAATAACCCTAATGGACTTATTCCCCCAAACCAATCCCAAACGTCGCAATACCACTGACAACGCAGGAGCCAACAGCTTGCAGTCGCTTCCTCCTCCTCCATCTTCTTCTCTCTCCAACTCTAACAACAAAGGGAATTGCGTCGAAAACCTTAGCGATGGTGAAAGCAAGTAGAAACTTATTATAGCTTAGCTTCCTCACTGCTGAGTAGAAATTCAGAATGGAGTTTAAAAAAACCTACCTTTATCTATCGGGAATCTTCAAATTTGTTCTGAAAAGTCCAGAACAGGTTGTTCTTCATTTAATGCTCATTGCTCTTAAATGTCATGGCACATTTTATTTTGGTGGTTAAAATACACTTAAATTTGGAAGCTTTGAGCAAAGTTCTGTACATTTTTTTATCTCATTAAAATATTTTATGAATAAACCCATTTATTTTCTGGAATAACCTCGTTTAGTTTTTGGAGTAGCTTCGTTTATCCTATGAGTAACATCTTCTAATCATACGGGTAACCTAGTTTAATTCTATGAGTAACCCCATTTAATCATATGAGTAATCACATTTTTATCATATGAGTAACCCCATTTAATCATATGAGTAACCACATTTATTCATATCAGTAACCTCATTTATTCACATCAGTAACCCCATATATTTATACAAGTAACTTCAATAAATCATACGAGTAACCTCGTTTAATCATATGAGTAACCCTAAAGATTCACAAAAGTAACCGCATTTATTCAAACGGGTAATTTCATTCATTCATAAGATTAAACTGATTAGTAACCTCATTTATCCAAATGAGTAACCCCATTCATTCATAAGAGTAACCCCATTTATTGATACGAGTAACCTCATTCGTTCATAAGAGTAATCTCATTTAATCATAAGATGATGCTATCTAATCGGATGAGTAACCCCCCATTTATTTATACGAGTAACCCCATTATTTCATACGAGTAACCTCATTCGTTTATAAAAGCAACCTCACTTAACTATTTAATCATACAAGTAACCCCAATTGTTTATTAAACTAACCCATTTTTTCAATTAAGTAACTCACTAAATAATAAGATGACCTAATCATAGTAGTAACATCAATTGTTCACAAAAGTAACCTCATTTTTTCATACGAGTAACCTCATTAGTTCACAATATTAACCTTATTTAATCATACCATGCCCTATTTGATCAAGTAACCCCAATTTTTCACAAAAGTAACTCATTTTCTTCATACGAGTAACCTTATTCGTTCATAAAAGTAAACTGATTAGTATTCTCTTTAGTAATAAAAGTAACACCATTTTATTGCTAAGAGTAGCCATATATTCATACAAGTAACTCCATTTGGTCATAAGAGTAACTCCATTTGTTCATAAGAGTTTGTGCACAAGGGTCAACTTCAAAAGGTCATATCTCACAATACACTTAATATTTTTGGAAGATTCAAGTTGGAGATGAAAATTTGGCTCGATAGCTTTCCAACACCTAGTCAAAAGCTCGATTCCGATGAGAAACAAGTGAGACATGACCATTTGAAAATAAGCCAAAGGGCTGACAGGGTGTCGCGCACGCGACCACACCTATAATTTCGCGTGTGGTCGGATGTATGCAAGACGCGCTGTTTGAGAATCCTACTACTCTCTCCAATCTCCTTAATTCATGTGAAAAGAAAGAAGTAAACACTATATTATGGGACGGAGGGAGTATTTCCAAATAAGAAAAGTCAGTCAATTAATAAAGAACGAAGGAAGTATATATATATATATATATTACTGTATTAGATATAAATATAGCACAGATTATTAGAATAGGCGATCTAGTAGCATAAAATTTAACGGACTCAACTATTCAAGCCTATATTTTCGTAACAGGCCCATTCAATTTCATTTTAACCCAACACTATCTCTAGATATCTCCCATCAATCTAGCCGTCTCTTATCTTCTATTTCCTTTGTTTCCCTTTAAACTCGAACTATAGCAGATTATTTTAACAAATAACTTGATAGTCTTACCGAATGGAATAAACTAGTCACTAAATGAATTAAACTAGTCACTAAATGAATTAAACTGGTCACTAACTAGATTAAACTAATCATTATTCAGATAGGTGGTCTGTCCTTTTTAATATTGAGTTTGGGCCGCTATCTAGTCTATACAAATATATTAAAAGGCGTTCTGAAACAAGTTTACGCGCCACGTGGCACTATCCCTTTAGTTGTTTCGTTTCATGTCATCATGATACATTAAAAAATTAGAAACATGTTTGATACAGATTTGACCATGTGACCTCAAGTTAATGCAATAAAGTTCAAACCAATAAACTATGCAACATTAGATGCTCTCTTTTGACATGAAAATATTAATAACACGGGACATCGCCCGGACGGCTAATAACTAGTTTTAAATTAAAAGTAGGCTTACAAGACCAAGTATAAATATAAATAATTCCTTTCTTAAAGTCAAAGAAAATCATAAACAAGTCGGTGAAAGAAAAGCGAGCGAAGAGAGAACGAGCAAATCAAAATACTTCCTACAATGGCGGATAAACAAGGATCTTCTTCGTGCTCCTCTTCCGCAGATGATAAGAAGCGAAAACGAGTCGCAGACTTCAATTCCGATTCGCAACTCGACAATGTCGATTCACCTAACGACGACGAATTTCTCTCTCTAGGCAATTTCACTTCATCTGAATCTCCACTTATTATCACTTGCTGTCGAATTTTGTAGTCGCAATTTCATCTTTTTCTTTCTTTTTGAATTCAATTTTTCATGATTTCGTTTCATTTGAGTTAATTCAAACCCTAATTTTTCTGTAATTTGATTTCTGAGAGCAATTTCAATTTTTTTTTTTGTTGTTTGCAGAGAACAGTCTTACTTTTAGCGATACGTTAGTTGCTCTTCGGATGATGCGTGCTCAATTTCCAAAGCTTGAGAAGGTTTGGCATCTAATTTTCTGATTCTACGACTTCAAGTCGGTTTTTCCTTATTTTGTTTTTATGTTGCTGATGATTTTTATTTGAATTGGCTTAATCTATTGTTGTTTGTGTTAATTGTAGAATTTTTCATGTGGATATTTCATATTTGAATGCTTTGGTAGGTTAATTGCTATTTGAATGCATTATGTGTTTCAGAGATGATACATGTTTCTCTCTCTCAATGATTTGTTTTATTGCATAGAATGCTGATGCGTTTTGTGCTAAATGAGATAGATATCAACTAATATGGTTCTGGTAAAGACGTGAACTCCAATCTGCATGCATGCTATGTAATCCTGAAGTTATTCTGCTCTATCTTTAATGTAATGTTTGGAAAACTTTGTAGTGAAATACTTCCTCCATTCTTTTCTATTGCAACAATTGGATGTTTACACTATTCACCCACCACCCTTTCACTATCTATTGTGATTTTTACGTAACGAAAAATATAGTCTTGTGGGGCCTTGTTAGATTTGTCTCGATATATACTTTCAAAATATCAAATTTTTATAATTTTTACTATAAAGTAATGAAAGATAGTAATAGTTAGTGTTGTGCATTGCAAGCGTGAAAACTCAATTGTTGCAATAGAAAAAGAACGGAGGAAGTATGTAGGGTTATTGCAAAATTTCAGTTTCTTAATAATATTTGAGGGGGAAGACTTTCAAGTGATTCTTTCCTCTTTATCTCTATTTCTTAGTCAGGGAAGCAAATTGCATGTGATCTTTTCTACTCTATCCTCTCAATTTTTTGCTCGGAGCGTTTTCTGTCTCTTTATAGAGGACTGGATGAAATTTGTGTCGAGGGGATTATATGTAGATCTGTTTGGCGTGCTTCATGCTTTGAATTGGAAAAATTATTGGAGAGGGGATGTATTCATAGTAAAATGGTTTATACTTCTCATGCTAGTGCAGTATCTTAACTTTTCAAGATCATCCTTTTCTCTCTTTACTGGCTGACCTTGCGTTTTCTTACATTTTAGGTTTCAGTCAAACCCTTCATCCTACGTTCACAACTATATAGCAGCATAAAGGATAGAACTCAGGTTGACCGTGAATTAGAGGTCTGGCTCTTTGATTATATTAAGCTTATTACTTAACCTGACATTATCAACGTCTCTCATGGATTCTGAAACACGTGATGCTTTATGGAGCCTTTCTAATAGATGTAAAAGCAACTTTGTTTCCTTGTTCAGCTAATTAGAACAACACTAACATTCTTGTATAAATCTTGTAGAGAAGGGATTTGCAGAGCTTGTGGGTACCATATCACTAAATTGCCAAACAAATAGAAAGTATGTTCCTGAATAGCCACTTAAAAGATAAGAAATAGCTATCTCTCAGAGAAGTTAGAACAATAATTAAATTGCAGAAGACCGAATCAGACAAAGCTGTATGCTATAGATTCTTTGATTATAGGTAAAACGTCCTTGCAAATTTTTTACGGCTTGATTAATTGGCGTGAGTCGTAGGAGGAGAAAGTTCAGTCATTGAATGATTTGATATGTAGGTACTAGAGAGATAAGTTAGAGATTGACATTGGAGTTTTGGCATGTATTCTATTGTGAGGGAGGTGCCTTTTTTTTTTTTTTTTTTTTTTTTTTTTTTTAGGATCTTTAATCTTGGTTTAGAAAGGAACATTTGGCACTTGTTTCTGTTACCATTCTGTACCTTCTGGCGTTTCAAAACCTTGGTGGACAAGATTGGCAAGTCAAAGGCGTCCTTAACTGAAGCACTACACTAAAATTTAAGATAGATCCTTACAGATGGTAAGCATAGGAGATGGTAATTAAACTTGGCAGCTAGTTTCTGTTTATCAATTGTTTATTTGTTGTGACTGGGGGTGTTTGTTAGCTTTGTTAAGCATTACTTTGTTAAAGGTGTTTTTCTTTGATTGAAAAGGATTGTTTACTGCTATAATTAATTCCAGCCATGGAAACAAGCTAGTTGGGTCCCTTGAAATTTTAGTTAGATATTCATTTTTTTATTTATTATCAGGCTCATAAGGTAAAATGTGAAATAAATGAACTTCATGAGCTGTGTGTTCTTGGGATAAAAGGAAGGAGTGGGGAAATTTATCAGGAAGATAGTGGTGGTTGTGGAAATTCTTTGGGTCGCTGTGTGTATTCTCGATATAGAGATTAGTATATTTTTAGATATAGTCCTTGAGCAAGAGCGAGAAAGGGATTCCTTTGGCGACAAGTTTCATGTAGCTGCATGTGCAGATATCTCTGTCTTCATCCTTGTTTATTTTTAACTATGCTCATTCACAGCTCTAGGCCGTTTTGGGAGACGCTTCATTCCTCGTATTCACCCATATCAAGTCTTTGCTTTTCCATCCACCTGAATTGAGCTGATAACTTCCTATGAGTGCCTGGGCGATGTTTGACATCCTAAGCATTAAAGAGAATCACTTGCCTTGTGAAAGGCGATGACTTGCCTATGTACCATACCAGTAGTGGTTATGGTGCAAGATGATAGGATAGGATGTAAGAACTACCTTTTTAATTGGCAGAGCAAGGACACCTAAAATAGCACAATGATAAATGATGATCGAGGTATATAGGCTAATTGTTTGATAGCTGTTATGTGCTGGTTCTTGTGTGAGTGCTGAGGGTTTTAGACTTGTTTGTTGTGACAGCTGTTAGAGTTGCAAGAAGTTTAATGGGAATACCATAATCTGATACAATGCTATCAGCTATTGGCAGCAGCGCCGTAAATCTTAATTTTGGTGATGGCTGTGATTTGCTACCTGAGGCGACATAATTACTTTGATCCATCGTCCATGTGAAGAAAGAACTTATACTACACAACTCGAGTAGGCCTACCTGCTGATATGCTCTTTGCTTGACATTGGTCCTTTGGTTCTCTTTGCCTCTGCGATTGAGAGCACAGGTTCCTTGAATAGTTGGAAAGTTATGTACTTCTAACATGAAGTTGTTTACCAAACCCCTACTGAATTATTGATATTTCTTATGAGAGATATATTACAGCCGGGTAAACAGTTGTTGGCATTTCCCAGGAAATACAACTTCTT
This sequence comes from Beta lomatogona, assembly GCA_947646795.1. Taxonomy (NCBI): domain Eukaryota; kingdom Viridiplantae; phylum Streptophyta; class Magnoliopsida; order Caryophyllales; family Amaranthaceae; genus Beta; species Beta lomatogona. Next base: position 27,105 of record CANSNZ010000906.1, on the reverse strand, counting down.
GTGATCTGTGAACCAAACTACAATTTAAATTGGACAAGTAGAGGAAAAATTTAGTGACAGTACATTGTTACTTACATTATGGAATATTTTTTTATGCAAGCAGCATGTGTGCCATTTCATTTCTGTACGGTATTGGTAGGTGGCTGGTAGTCTCAGATGTCTTTGGAGTATGAAATTTTGTTATGGTATCTCTTGCCGGATGTCACTTAAACTTAGAGGTCGGAGTTTTTTTCAGGATTGAAGCTTTGTTGGATGGTGGTGAGGCATGGTGAATTTGTATTCTCCCTCTATTTTTTATAGTTATTCCACTATGGCTTTCACATTTGCCAATGCACAATTGTGAGTTTGTGACCACCTATGTATCTAATTACCAATTAGTAAATATTATAAAAAACTGATATTATGAAAATATACTTTAAGACAAATCCAAAACATCTTATATAATTTTTTTTTTGTACATTAGGAAAAAAAAAATAAGGTAAAAGGGAAATAGGGCAAAAGTCAAAGTGGAACAAGCCGAATAGCTAAAAAAAATGGAGGGAGTATTTTTTTTTAATTTGGACGTTTTTAAAAAGGTGTGACCGGTGACGCTATCTGCCGTCCATATTTTACTAAATGCCCCCCATATTATTAATATCGTATTCTTCTTCCTCCCTCCTCCTCTTCTTCTAACCTACAATCACCACCACAAACTGCCGTCATTGCCATCTTTTCCCTTCTCTGCTTCTTCCTCTTTTCTCCTCCTTTCTTCCTCTTGTTTCTCTTCCTCCTTACTGCCTTTCGACCAGATTTTTTTCCCCACTGTTCACCATAGAACCGCCCCATTTGGTGGAACCGAAAAAAATGGACAGCTCATGCCAAAAACTTTTTATATATTTATATTTTTCAGATAAAATAAGTAAGAAATATAAAAATACATAATAAGTATAGAAATGTGGGCGGTTTCAGTAAAATACGAGCAGTAAATAACAACATTTAAAAGATGTGACGCTATTTGCCATATGACATTTGCGAGGATTAAATTAAGTATCCTAAATTATCTCCCTTAAACCTTAGCCTCCGAACCTTTTTCAACTCCAGCCTCCAGGGTTGTTGCTGATGGCAAAACCCAGTTGTAACTGATTTTCTCATCAACCTAGTAGTTTGTTTAGTAGATTAAATATGATCTCTGTATGTGAGGGTTATTTTTTCCCATCAATTGTAGGGTTATTTAGTTTCCCCTTGTTGGAAAGTTTTGTATGATTACAAGATTGATGATCTGGTATGTCAGTTTTATTTTTCTTTTTACTTTGCTATACCAATTATGTGGATCTTCGCTAGAAGAATCTGTTGTCATCGAAGATATGTCAGGATCGGAATTGTAATTTGGTATGGGAGCCGAGGAGAAGTACAACCATTGGTAGATTAGGATTTAAAAATTTATGGTAATCTAAACTTGATGTGTATAAGGGGAGATTGTCACTGTATGTGCCATTTGGCGTCTTATTAACAATAATACGCCTTCACAATATAAAAAAAAATGCGAGGACAATGTTCCATATTTATCTGATTGCTATCTTGATACACTAGTGGTTTTACGTACTTCTAACACGATTTGTTTTGTCTGGAGCTGGATGTAGGACCACATTTACATCGAGTTGCATTTGGTCTTTCTTGTCAATATGTGTGCTAGTTAAAATGAAGTCATTGTTTAAAGTAAGTTATCTTTTATATTGATATTTTAATTACTCTCTTTTGAAGGTGTTGAAGAGGGATAAAGTGTTGCGGGTTTTCAAATTAACGACAGGGCAAGATGATCATGCAGTGATGTTTCTTGAAGACTACATACTTCAGGTTATATTATCTACTTCTGCATTAAAGTGCTTCTCATTTTTGTGATTTGTCATTGATGTTGTCATTTAGAAAGCAAGAAAGTAGAGACCTTTTTATCTATATTGTAAAAGCTTTTACTGAAATTTGCCTTTCTTTAGGCACTCTATGTTAATCCTATTAGTGTGCTTAAAATATTGTGATCTTGTAATGTTTGCTCATTGGATAGTTTTTTTTTTAGATAGATACTGTTTCGAAGAAGATAGAGACTAAGAAGGAAGGCGATTTTGCTGTGTTTGGTTGGTTCAAGTCTCATGTTATCATGTCAAAGTTAGAACCAAGCGTTGCACATGAAGAGCTTGTAAGTTTTATGATCTGTGTTGTATATTTGTTTATTTGTTGGCTTTCTTCTTTTAGTTGTTGTTTCCAGTTGTAAGTTTTAGCTGTTGAGTGTCAGCGATTCGAGTAATTATTATTACTTCTTTTTTCCCCGTGATTTCGAAATTTTGATGTATTTTTTCTTTTTCTCCATGAAGATTTCTTTTTTATTTGGTTCAGTCATCAATGGGTTATAATCTCCTGCTTTGAAATTATTTTGACTGAATCCCCACACATCTTTAAAATATCAACTGGTTTCAAGTTTTTATATTTATCTCAGGATTTTTTGTATTTTTTGTGTGTCAATTATTGCATGAAAACAGTTGCCCTTGTCTTATTGCAGTGTTCCTTATTATCAGCAGGAGGACAAGTGAAGGATGAACAAATCTCTCTCTTGGTCAATGCAGGCATTCTTGTAAGTAAAGTGAATCCTTTTGATCATTTACTGTTCAATCGTAGTATGTTGGTATCTTGAAACGTAGAAAGAATAACACGATAAGGATTAACTTAGGGTACTGTTTTTTTCATCATTTTTATTATTTAACATTGTAGTTGCTGTTTGTCTTTAACTTTCATCTTAATTTTTACTACTTCGTTTGTAGACTCGACAACTTATTGATCCAAACATCTACTGGTTTGCTATTCCAAATATTGGTTCAATACTCAAGGGAATCTCTCAGGTATCTACCTATGTGCTCCCTGCATCTTGTTATTCTAGAGCTAAAAGCCTTGTTAGTTGACTTGTATTCTAAATGATCGAATAAAACTTTGTACTTTCAAGTATATTTAAAAATAGTGGGATGTTGGTTTTTCTGTTGATGAAGCCGGAAATGACTATAAAGTAATTATGTCATCAAAAATTTGTCCGTCTGATGAACACTTCGAGTCTTCTAATGGGATATTTTTTGAATTAATCCCACTATCTGAATTTCTTTTCTTTTTTATTGTCACAAATTGGATAGTTTAATTGAGGGAACAATGGAACTAATTGTTCCATGACACAATGCATTGATTGAAGAAGAAGGGGGTAAACTATTTTTTTCTTGCCAAATTGACTGACCGAGAGGAGGTGAGTTTTTTTTTTTTTTTTTTTTTTTTTTTTAATGTTCAATTTTTTATTCAAGGAGTGAGATGACTAATGGACATACTAGAGGAAAGAGATTAGGGAAGCAAATTTTTGGGAAACTTCGCCATTCCTAGAATGGAGGGTAGCTACAATGTTAGTGGGTCTTTTTTTGTTCTTTTTCCTTTTCCTTATTGTCTTTTTGCCAAAAGAATGTGCTATATTTCAGATTTTTTGGCCCGTATTGGAAGAGGGGCCCTTTGTGGTCTGTTTGCTCAACCTCTTAGCCGGGCCCATAAAGCTTATTGTTTATTGTTGGAGCGTTTTAAGATGAGAATTAGGAAGGTAAAAAACTTATATGGACTTGGTCCACACTAAATTAGTGTGGACCTAATGCTAATTCATGTTATTTATGAAAAAAAAAATATATAAGATGAATAAATATAAATTATGAAGTTTGACTATGAAATAAAAAAGGTTACTATGTCACAAAGTGAAAATTTCATCATGATAAACTAATGTGAGAAAGAGTTACTATATTAAAAGAAACAGTTACTATAGTAGATAGTAACTGTAACTTAAAATTTGAAAAGGTTACTATATGGAAAAAAAAGGGTCACTATGTTAAATAAGTGGTTTTGATCCACAATAATATTATTGTGGACCAGGTCCACGCAAGACTAACTCATTAGGAAGATCTTAAGGTGAAAATCTGTGTAGAGGATGTAATATTATCAGCAAGTATCCTTTTGTTTCTCAAACATTGACTTGTCAACGCTGGGCAAAGCTTAAGCTTTTGGTGAGCTTGACTTTTGGTAATCAAGCTCAAGCCAACAAATTTGAGCTATTGCTAGATACATAGTGCGATTTAATTTATTGTAATAATGCAAACTTCGACTAATTTAACTAGTAAAGCCTACAACTTGGATGAGTAGACATTGAGACATTCTTATATGATACAAATTACATTATTGAGTTGCTTATGGCATATATGAGCCATGTACCATGACAATTTAATCTTAGCTTGTTTGTAGAACGAGCTTTAAATGGTCATTCTTTATTTCAGCAAAATTAGTTCTAGCTGAGCTTTGGCCGAACTGCTTAACAAGTTCATTGGTGTATTGATCTATCTAGAACTTTTAGCTAGCTGTTAAAGAGGATGTCATGTGCACATCAGGGGAGAAATTCCATGCCTGATACATAGATATAATCATGAACTGATAGAAGTATAATGGGGGAGGAGGTCGTGGGGTCTTATGATGGATTTAGGATTCAATGGATGTTAAGAAGCATGACTTTTGAGTGGCTTACTCCTTATAACTCCTTCACAATTAATTTTTAGTCTTATTTGCTCTCACTAATATTTTACCTCATATTAGAAAGCCAAGTCTTGGAAACTTCACTGGTTGTACCTTGTAATTAACTAGATTTTGTAATAAGAAAATGGAAGTATAGAAGAATATGATGGTGGGAGATAAATAACTTCTTGCTCACAATATTTTAAGCTTTCAAGTGGCTTAAATCACTCCCAAAGTAATGTTCACGCAGTTTTACAATGCCTTTTTCTGTCGTCCCTCCCCCCTTTGTTACAATCACAAATACTGTATTCCTTCCCCACTACTTTAGCAAACTTGCCACATAACACAATCCTAACAGAATCATTGTTAGTTAGCAATAGTACCCCTGAAGTATGTAATATATATGGGAGGCTTAGTTAGGTCTTAGGTGCATAACATACCTTAATCTTGTTGTCTTTCACTATCTAATCCTATATCTTTGTACTTTATCATGCTCCCTTTCTCCCAAATGTTGGACATTGTATATCTTTTATGATAGGAAGCCCATCACCCCGAGCTAATCTCCTCTTGATTCTCCTGTGCTCGGGTATATAGTATATCTTCCAATAGGAATTATCATGATGCTGAAATGGTACCCTTATCTTTCAAATATTGTCCAACGTTATAAACTTTGACTGATAATATCTTCTTAAATTTACTGTTGAAAATCATCAAATTTCAAACATGTTATTATTTTTCAATGCGTATCTGATAATTTAAATTTCTTGAGATGGTGTATCTTTCAACAGCTTATCCCGAGACCTGTGTAACTTTTTAATTTATATCTATGAATGGCTTATTACTTTTTTTTTGCGAGCTGACTTCCGCAATAATTTATTTTGAGGCTTCGGATATATAAATTATCTTTTTTTTTTTTAATAAAAAAGAAAATAGGTCTTACATTATAGAACTAATCCTGTTTCCAGCAGTACTGTGTACCACATTGTTGCGCATATAAAGTCTGTTGATCCTTCTTTCCTTTATGTTTATTCAGGGAAGAAAGGAATTACTCTCTTTCCTGAATCGCAGGAAATTCAAGGAGATGATGCTATCTTCATTAGAGAAAAAGCGTCTTCGGTTTTCTTCCCTTGATATGAGATTTCATCTTCGAGATTTGATTGGCTCAGGTCACCTGCGAACTTTTCAGTCTCCTACAGGCATTGTTGTTCGAGTTTTGAAGGACTAGAATCTTGACTAATTCACCTTTCCTCTGTATGTTTCCTCTAAGACAACTGGATATGGTTGGCCAGGAAGCCACACGTTTATAATGAAAGCAAAGACGAGGTTTAGGCAATTCATTGGACCGTAATGATTATTTACAAAAGGTGGCTGCGTCTTTCGCTAAGCTTTTAGCACCTGTATGTGGCTATTGGCTCAAATGTTACTAAACAGGTAGCATCAGTTACTAGTTAGTATTTCTCTCTTCACATTTGGTGGAACATTGATTATTGTTAGTTTAATATGGTGCAGTTGTTCAGATTACCTATTTGAGTAGTATTTTTGGGTGAAATGTGGTGGGTTATAAGTGCCACTGTTTTTCCGTTTCGTGCCAATTGGCATATTCAGTGCTTGAGCCTGCTTGCTCATTATCTGATCTTTTCTGGACTCATGCTGTGGTTTCACCTATTTAAGTAAGACAATTAATCTATAAAGCAACTGGTGATACTTTTGGTCATGCGTGCTTATAAAAAGTGCACAGATTTCAACGTTATTCTGTAATTACATCATTCCAGATGAGGCATTAGTATCTGGATTTGTGCATATTGGTGCTTTTGACTTCTAGCTTCTTATTTCGCAGTAAGTTGGCCCTTTAATATTATATCCATATCTAAATTGACTAAATGCATGGAAGCAAGGATTCCCTGGGTATTTTCTTGCTCTGTCACTTTTAATTACTTGCATTGACTATCATGTTTAGTCTCATGTACTGGAATTGATAAGGCAAGCGTTGCTGTCCTTCCTTCCTGTATTTCCTCTCATTTCTGTGCCTCTGTTTATAACCTGTTGGCTTCGCGTTGTGTTTACTCCTTCGTGAACTAGGCAACCAATGCATTCTGTATTTTGCTTTTTCAGGTGGCTTTGTTGAAGTGCTTGACCTTTCAGTTCAGACAACCTTTTGAGGACTTATATTTGGAATCAGAGGTCAGAGTTCAAGCATTTATGTTTATTCATAATATAATGGATGTTGCTATTTTTTGTTTATTGTTACTATTTTTTTTTTTTTAATATAGATCTTATAGTTCTATTGGTTGGTTGAAACTTGTATATTTAGATATAAGGTGGCTTCTACAGCTTATCCATAACCTGTTTAATCTTGGCCGTGACTAATGACATTCTTTTTTTCCTCCCATGAAATTCTAATTATCTGAATTTTAACCTGTGTGTACGTGTTCCTCCCTGTGGACTGTTGTGAATTTCATAAATGCGTTGATGTCATACTAGAATTCCTTTGGCATCAACTTGGCTTCCTTTTGTTGGCTGATCATATGAGTTCTTTCAAAATGTCTTATGCTTGGAGTTAATTTAAGATGAAAACTTGTTTTTGGCTGTTTAGTTAGCTAGAGAAGTGATAGAATGGTTGTCGGCCCCACATAGAGTGAACGTACGAAAAAGATCCCCACCAGACTCTTGGGACAAAATTTTAGTTAACTAAAATTTATCTATTTTGCCACTGTAATCTGGGAGAGAACTTAGGAGGCCTCCTTTGCTACTTTTAAGGAGTGCTTCATGTGGATGACGGCAATGGTGGTGAATGATAGCGTGCACTGCGCCTAAAATTTATCTGTCTTGTCTCTGTGGTCTTTAGGTAGAGTTTCTGTTGTTCACTGTTTAAGCAGGTGTGGTAGCTCAGACATGGTTTGGAATTTGTCATACTAACATTTTCTATAGCATTAGACAATAATAGATGGGACCAAATTGCCTGATTGTTGTATTGAATGTAAACGATAACATATGATTATGAAAATGGTTCCTGTGGATGACGGCAATGGTGGTGAATTATAGCAAACTGCGCTTATAATTTATTTTTCTTGTCTTTGTGGTCGTGAGGTAGAGTTTCTCTTGTTTATTATTCATGCAGGTGTGGTAGCTCATACTTGGTTCTGGATTTGTCGTACTAGCACTTTCGTATAGCATTAGCCAACCATAGATAAGACCAAATGTGCCTGATTCTTGTATTGAATGTAAACGACAGTACATGACTCTATGAAAATGGTCCCTGTAGAGAGAGTGAATTCAGCGCTTCTTGGGTTCTCGATTGAACATAATTGATGGCACAAGGTGGCTTTGGATTGTCTTGCGCATTTTTGGTATTAGCATTACTCAATAATTGATGAAGTCGGCCATTTGGAGAATTGTTCAGCACCAAACATGTGAGGAGGGGGAGGGGGGATTTAGGTAAATACACTTATTGTGGGCCTCACACCAAATTCTTCTCTTTGCTCTGGAGAGCAGGTTCTCCATATAGCTTTTTTCTAGTAGATAGCGCAAGTTGTGCAGTATTTTCGAATCGGACATAAAGCAGGCTAGCAGCTATATGATTCTTTGAAAGGGCTCTTGTTGAGCTAGTGACTTCAGGGCTTCCTTGTTTCTGTCAGACGTCAGCCACAATTACGTTTCTTGTTTACATTCTAAAATTGATTTGGTATCCCTTTCAAAATAAAGTGAAAAAAATGATGTGGTATTGCTGTGATGGTACGAACTTTTCATTTAAAATGATTTTTTTTCGTTCCTTAGTGTGTAGAATACTGGACCTATTAGGCTATTACAGCATAATAATTGGATTAGGAAAGGTTGTGAACCCGTTTAGTAGACTCTAATGGAAGGTGGAAATGCTAATGAGTTTGTAATTTTGCAAGCCCATTGTAATGGAGCTCCATTCTCAAACATTCTGCAAGTAACTATTTTTCTATATAAATCTGATTTACCACTTCAACTTTGATCGTCCCACATTACTATTATTCCATTTTTAGACATGATCTTGTTTTCTAATGGTATTTTTTAAGAAAAACTTGTATGGTGGAGAAGTTTTACCATGGACATTATCACGGAATTTTCTCATGCAAAAGTCAAAACTCTATGCAATGCTTTACCAAAAGGGTGGCTTGGAGTTTTCCCTTGTAGTGGGCGGTACCACAATAGCTATGGTGGTTGTTTTATCGAAAGGCAATCCACATCCTGCCGAGGTCAGGATATTACCACTTGAAGAAATCTGACAAATCTATGTACCTTGTGATGTGTTGATGATTCAACAACCCTTCTCTACCCTAATACTTCCTCAAAACTCATTTGGTTATACAATCATTCACTCTCATACTTCCTCTCCTTTTTAATTGTTGTATCATATTGACTTTTAACACTATTTAGTGCTTGTTTGGTTGCAATGAGAATTATTTTCCCATAGGAATTTACAATTTGTGGGAATTTAATTTCCTTATGAAATTCCTAGGAATTAGTCTAAATTGTTTGGTAGTCATACGGGAAATTGTAACTCATAGGAATTTAGGTATGAATGTGAGTGACCAGGGGAAGGATAGGTAAATCAATTCCTACATTTTGTGTGAATTTCAAATTCCCATGAATTTTCATTGCCCCATTTTCCCCACTTTCTGTCAACCAAATAACTACCCAAATCAGAAAGTCATGGGAATTTCTATTGTCTACATAATTTCCTGTATACCAAACAACCACTTACATTCTTTTCTTTGATCCTATCATAAGGAAATACATAGTGCAATTAAGGAAAAAACATCAGGTGGGATATTGTTAGTTTCGTCTTCATATAATTAACTTTTTTTTTTTACTTATGCATGATTAATGATAGTAATACTCAAAGTTGTTTATTAGCAAATGCACGAAGTTCTTTGGGTATAAGTGTAAGGAGATAGGAGGTAGTATACATGATTTTTTCTTCTTGTGCATACTTCAGTTACTAAAATTGGATAATGAAAATTTTCTTACCAATTTTTTTGAACATGAGGGTTATATCCTTTTTTAATTTTCGTATTTTATGAGTCATGAATAATTGAAAGTTGAGGGAGAGGTGGTATTTCAGTGGCGTGCCACCCCGAATTCCAGTGCCCAGGGTTTGAATCCTCATCCCAACAATATGTTGGGGCATTTACTTTTGGGCTGTTTAGCCTTTTACCCAACTTTTGAGCTGGTGTGTCGTGCCAGGCTAGCAGGAGTTGGTCTTCGGACCAATTATCTCTCCTAATAAAAAAAAATAATTAATAATTGGAAGCTTGTAGGGTTTAGGCCCTGCTCTTTTACACTTATTTTCTTTCCAGTTCAGTTATTATTATTATTATTATTACTAATTATAATAATTATAATAATAATTATTATTAAAATTAAAATAATAATAATAATAATTACTTCCTCAATTTCTTTTTGTTCTTCTTGTTTAGAATCTTGACACTATTCACAATAGGAGAGAATCTTCTAAATTGTTTTCAACATATGATAAAAAACATAGTCATGTGGGGTCTTGTTTGATTCGTCTCTATGAGTACTTTATTAATATTTAATCATTATAATTTTTATTAATACACAATGAAAGATATTTAAGGTCAAAGACGTGCATTGGCAAACGTAAAAATAAAAAAGAACAAAAGAAACGGTGGGAGTATTATAAAAATTATTATTATTATTTATTCTTTATTATTATTATTAATATTAGTTATTATTATTATTACTATTATAATAATTATAATTAATTATTTTTATTAATTAATTATTATTATTATTGGTATTATTATAATATTATTATTTGATAATAATTATTATTATTATAATTATTATTCTTATAATTATAATAATAATAATTATAATAATAATAATTATAATAATATTAATTATTATTATATTATTTATTATTAATATTAATATTAATATTAATTATAATTAATTATAATTGTTATAATTAATATTAATATTAATTAATATTAATTATTATTATTATTAATATTAATTATGATTTTTATTACTAATTATTATTATTATTATCATTATTAGTATTATTATTATAATATTACTATTTAATAATAATTATTACTATCAAAATTATTAATATTATTATTAATATTAATTAATATTATTATTAATATTAATATTAATATTATTATTATTATTATTGTTATTATTATTATTGTTGTTGTTATTTCATTTCAGTTCAGTTTCTCTCAGTCCAAAAGAACGGGGCCTTAGTTACTTATGAAGGTTAGTTAATTGCCTTGTTACATACTCTCTCATAAAGTGTAGAGATGTCAATTCCATAAAAGGTTGGTTTTCCACCCGTTAAAGTAGAATTCATAATCCTAAAGCAAGACATGTTTATTTTTTGTTTCTCTAAATTAAACAATATAAAAAACTTAGGTGTGTAGCAGCAGCTAAGTGATGATGCGTGTAGTCGTGTCAATTACGGATATTTGGAATCTATAACCTAAATTATTAATTGATATTGACTGATTTTTTTTTTGAGGAAAAATGATAGAGACTGATTTTAACTATATACAAATATATATTACTCTATGTGCTGTTGCTATTTTGCAAGTTAAATCTACATCGATTATAGAACTCATTGTTCTGTGTTGCTTTGTTAGTTAGGAAAGTAACTGACATCTCAAGGTTGCTGTCGATTAAGGGATAAGGTTTTGGACCTGTGAAAGTTTTAACTTACCAGTCCCTGTGTTAATTTTTTTTTTTCACAAAAAGTTTTTTGCCCGCAGACTTTCGTCAAAGGAGAGTCTTACCAATACGCTAATCGACATGCAGGAGCAAATCCAATTCCTAATTATGCTAATTTTGTGCACAAATTTTGAAATAGATGATCAAAATGTAGATATATGCCTTCTTAAAGATTATTAAATTCAAATTAATTTTTTCATGATTATCCTTGTATTTCTCGATTTATGATAGGCTCTGTTCTTTTGGACTGGACTGAACTGAACTTAATTTTATCTGAACTGAACTGAAGTGAATGAAAACTGTGAGAGGAAAGCAACTGAACTGAACTGAACTGAATATGTCTGAACTGAAATAAATTGAATTTTCATTAATTCAGTCCAAAAAAACAGATCCCTCATGGGTTGTTTCATTGTTTGTTTAGTGACAATAGAGGGTGGGAATGAGAATTAAAGCCCCACTTTTTATATTTTTCCATTTTCCTTGTCTGTTTGGTGGGATTAAGATTTTTAGGGGGCTTGGGAATTTGGATTGTAGCCTGTATGGCCTCTATTTCCATGAAAATAAGACATGGAGGGGGGGGACATGCCCTATGGATAGGATTGGCAAAAATGTTGAAGCTTTGGATGATAAACACTATTGGGAGAAAGGGAGAATGTCGTTTTAAAAGCCCTTTTCTTTTTTTAATACCTTTTTCTAGTACTTCTAGGTTGAATCTCTAGTAGAATTTTGTTTTAATGCTAGGCTAAATAGTAAAAGACTTATAAAATATGTGTACCAAGTACCAACGCTGTTGGATAATGATAGAGTAACCCTAAGGGTTGACAACCCTTATGTGAGAGATAGAAAGAAAGTATAACAAATGAGTTAGCTATAGGGACATTTTTTCTCTCCAAAATATTGAATTTATTATTATTTTCTCTCTATTTCTCTCATGAGGGTTGCCTAATCCTTAGTTAATATAATAGAAATGTTCCAATCACCAGAAAAATACTAAAAAGTATTCTAATTGTTAAAAATTTGTATAGGTATGACGGTATTTAGAAAGTGTTTGATTGGTAACTTGTTGGTGGTACTAAAGAGTGTTCACATGATAATAAATTATAACTCAATGTTACAGATATTTTAAATTTTGTATTGGGCGTATGAAGTGTGTAATTAATTTGTTTCTTGCGGTACCAAAATGTTATTTTAGTGTATTAAGATACAATTTTACCCTTTATCGGCGTCTACAATGAACTCATCAGTTAATGGTTGAGAGTAGGGATGGGCATGGGTCCAGGGCCCTAACCGGACCCTATTAGAGTCAACCCTAATTTTAGCATCTGGTTCCAACTTTTTCTGGACCCTAAGGGTTTGGGTCTGAGTTCAAGTGAACTTTTTAGGGTCCGGGTCTGGGTCTTAATATTCTTGACCCAGGCCCTACTCAGACCGTACACTTGGATCCTAAACTTTCGTCATTTGGACCCTAAACCCTAAACCTAAACCCTAGAACTTATTGAACACAAGCACTATCGAAAGTCAAAAAATATAAATGATATTGAAAATTGGGCAAATATAAAGGAAATAGGCTAGACCCTATACCCTGTAGACCCTAAGGGTCTGGGTTTGGGTCCAACTTTTCTAGACCCTTAGGGTCCGAGTCTGGGTCCAACAAAAAATTTAGGGTTCGGGTCTAGAATCTGGCTGGACCTGATCCAGATCCTACCCATGCCCATCCCTAATTGAGAGTTGAGACAATCTCCACATATATACATTCCACCGACACCAAGAAAAGGTATAACCACTAACAAGTGGCTTTCGTTTTGAACACTTAACACATTAAACGCTAACACATTACAAATATATTAAGTCGTGTTGTTGGTACTAAGAAGTATTCATTTAGTACTTATGGTTTGTGGAAATGGTACTAGAAAATTTGCCAATAAACACTTCTGCTTATAAGGTTAACTTGGATATCATACAAGTTCAATTCTCCTAGGACACTTTTGCACGTCGCCTGCTAACTACTAAGATTGTTTTTTTTTTAATCAAGAGAAGAAAACTAGGAGGTGCCTACACAAGAGACACCACCTAAAGCATCCGAAAGGATGGTTACAACAAGCCTCAAGTACAGAAAAAAAAGAAGAAAAGGGAGTACGAAGAAACTCAAGTAGATTCTCCGCCACGACAACATACCATCTCCCCAGGCCCAACTAAAGAGAACTTCTTGAAACTCGTCACGGGGGTAAGACAAACACCACTAAAAATGAATAAGCTGACAAATATTCTCAAAGGAACCACAATTACTTGAAGCCACAACAACCTAAGACCTACCACTAATCTAACAACCAAAAAACATGAACTAAAAAAATGAAAATATAAACAGAAAAGAGAAAATTTTTTTTTAAAAAAAACAAGAGCTACCAAACAGCTTCTAATCGCCGGAGAAAAGGAGCCCGACCGGCGCGCTCGGAAGAAGCGAAGAGAACAATCAATCCTCGACACTAGCCCAGCCAAAACGAACAAAGAAGAAGCTCCCGAAACTGTGGCCTGAAACCACCACCGACAGAACCAAACCAGCCTTGAGGAAAGACTAAAGGACTAGAAGATAAGCTAAGCCATAAGAAGGCTAGATCTAGAAGGAGTAGATGAGGGAGGAGGCTAGGGTTTTCGATTTCAATAGAAATTGAATTGGGGGCTAAGGTTTCTAGAGAGAAGGGGGAACCCCTCTCTCTAGAAAGTTTTTCCAATTTTTTTTATTCCATAACTACTAAGATTGTTGATGACTTTGTTCTTTTCTATGATTATTTACTGATCTCAAATTACTGAATTATTCTAAACTTATTCGAAACTTGATACTTCCATCCCCAATTTACATGGGACATATTCCTTTGTGTGTCCCGAAGTACATGCTACATTCCATTTTTAGCAAGTTTCTCTTTCTTGTTTTCCTTAGGAGTTGATCTTACATCCACTGTAATTTTTATTATACCCCTGGATCAACTGTCCATCCACTGCATCTATATTGTACACCTGCATATACTGTATACCTAATACTTATTTTTTTTGTATTCATTGTTGATTTGAAACTCTAAAAAATGAGCAAAAATCGAATCAAACGCATTGTACACGCGGCGCGGGTGTACAATGTAGATTCTGGAAACCCACCCATCAACTTTCCATATCTCCATTGTTTTATTTGTCTGAAAATTTGTGCCAAAACATGATGTAACAAATAATTTGAAATGGAGAAAGTATGCAAATTTAAAAGTGTATTTGGCCAACCCTTGAACTTATTGGAGATTATCGATCCGAACTTATGTAAACTTTTCTCATTATTCAAACTAAAAAGAACTGAACCTCAAAATTCAAAGAAATATGTTAAGAGAATTATAGCTTCAGCCGTTAAAACAAAGACATTTCTAGGATTTAAAGTTCTTACAACAAGATGACTATCCCGTCAAAAAAAAAAGAAGATGAATATTATATTATACTTCAGCTAGAAAATAAGACTTCACAGAATCATCAAAAGATCAGTTGAATAAGTTTCATATGAAACAATATTACATCAAGGTTGGCCTTTGGCTGAGCCGGCCTGAATCACGGCACAATCTAACATAGTTTTGGTGCAACACACTTGAGCACAAGTAAGGCATATGATTTGGTAGGCTAGCATGGTGACGAACATCATATATCGTGCCTTGGAAATAAAACTTGTGGGGGCAACATGTGACACTGGTTATGGTACCAATAAACACAACAAACACATTTTCTAAGCTTATTATTTTTGGCATGCAATATAAAACCGTATCATACCATGGATCGGTCCTCCTAATTGGGTGGTTCGACATGATAAAAGTTAAGCATGTCATTTTCTCGGTTCATAAAAACATGTTTTGTTTTCATTGCTATCCTATAGTTTAATAAAATTAACTACGGTATAATTGTCTCAAACTTCTCCCTGAGGTAGCTAATACTTTGCTTTCCATCTTGTATAAGGCTGGGTCCATTAGAGATATTTATCATGCATTGTAGATAGCAATGTTGATTTAATGTTTTATTATCATTGTTATCGTAAATGGAAACTTGATAGGTATATAACTTGCAAAGTTGGAATATATTACTCCTATAATGAAGGCGCCTAACTCGTTTGTCAACTTAAAAAGCATAACTACCTCTACTTACGGTAAAAAAAAAAAAAAAAAAAAAAAAAGAAGAGAAGGAATACTTCAAGTTGGTCTTGTTTGCTGCATTCAGACAATAGATAGTTAGGTTTATTCTACAAAATTATTGTATCTTGGTGTAATGATGGTTGCTCATATACCAACGCCAGACAATGAAAAACAAGAAGTAACTTCAAAAGTGAGTAATTAGGCATTGCATCAGATATATTCCATCCGTTTCTTTTTAATTTACACACTTTCCTTTGGCCTTTTGTTTTTTTTTTTAATCTACACACTCTTGCTTTTTCTATTTTTGGTAATATGTCACACCTACTTTCTCCTCTTTTTCCACCCATGTCATCAACTTTTTAATATTTAACCCACTTTTTAATTATCTTTCTCACTTTTCAATTTATCTCTCCACCTTTTCAGTTTCTCTCTCATACTTTTACACTTTCACCTTGGTTCTTCCCCAAAGTGAAGTGAGTAAATTAAAATGAAACGGAGGGAGTAGCTATTAAGAAAAAATTACCTTATAGATAATTTATCTTTTACGGGATTAGAGTTTGTGCTTAAATACTATAACTTTTATCATACACCCAGCCACCCAGGCTTTTTTTTGCTCATTGCTCATTTGAAACCTCCAAATGAGTATAATCACATAATAGGTAGAGTTCCAAATGAGCAAAAAATAGGTGTATGATGAATGCACTCCTTCAATACTCCATGAAAGTGTTGAATTACATAAAAATATTCATAACCTATGTTCTTTGTTTCCCTCCTAATAACCTATACGGCACTGAAAAATAAATTGTGATTTTCTTTTGAGCAATCGTCCTCCTCCAGCTCCAACTAAAGGTGTATTAGAGTAAATATATGTAAACATATTTAGTTTCCTTATTTAATTTAAGTTTCCGAGCTTTTCCACTCAAAAAAAAAATTTTAGAGTACTGTAATTATGTTAATTAGGTTAATTTGTATTCTGAGAATATATATTGTAAATAATATGAACATAGCCTCCTTAGGGAGAATTATCTTACATCTTTATCAATTAAAACACGATTGTCAAATAAATAAAAAGTAATTCCTTGTTGAATCTTAATGTAGAAATTGTGTGCTCGGATCACAGCATCATTATAATTAGTTAAGAACCCTTGTATTACATACTAGTACCCTACCCATCAATATGTTTTAATTAAGTTAATAACTACAGAATCAGAGTCAGATGTTATGGTTTCAGAGATTAAGTTGTTACTTCTCAAAAGGTTGAACCCCAACCCTAAAGGCCCCCGCCACCCCACCAATAGGATACCACGAAGGAGGTAAGTCGCGGCATGTGCCTCAGCTGGGAGAGGAGAATATGGCCGCCTATTCACAGAAATCTAGTCACAAGGATCGAACCTGGGACGTAAGGGTACATTCTCAAGCCCTACCATACCACTTCTCCAGCTGAGCTATGTGCCGGGTGGTGATTAAGTTGTTACTTTAACATCTTGTTTTTTCGTAAAATCTCCCATATACTTTTTTTTATGATTCAAAAAATTATATTGCTCATCAAACTGGGATACAAACTAAGCTTATTAGAGCACACCCTCTAGGAGGGATTTTTCACAGCAAAGAAGACAACCAATTTGAGACAACCAACTTCCAATACACTATACAAGCTAATTAAGTTAGAAATAAACTTGTATAAACTGTAAAACCAAGTCCTATCTTCTATACACTTTTTATGGTATAATAACACTATGATTCTATGCCTCACAATATTACTCACGTACGAACTGTACAGTGAAATCCACACAGTTAACATTATGTCTCATATACGATATACTTCTGCTTCATGTGGTTTACTCATATCTATATTCTCATATAGACCAAGCAAGGCTTGCTAACTGGAAAGATTTGGCTCACGACTTGGCGGCCATGGGATCAAATCCCACTAGGTCCATGGGGAGCTCCCTTACCATCCCCTCCCTCCAAAGAGCCTGACTCCGCAAACCCGACTCGTTGCACTGGCGTGCGCGCCTCAGGTCAGAGGCCATTCATCTTACCAACTTAAAAAAAAAAAAATATTCTCATCTAGTAATATTTTTTTTGACCTTAATATTAGCAAAATAAGTCACGTTATACTGTGTTATATATATTATAGGTGGAGACGTACAACACCAAACAAATAGTTAGCAATGCAGATCTGAGTACCTAACAATGAAGAAATCCAAAAATAATCTTTTTAATCCTATTTTTGTTTTTCTCCTCCTCTTTATTATAGCTATAGTTGGCTAATAATTGGATCTTCCTTCCCTATCGAAAGGAACAAACCCTACCTTGATTTTGGCATATATATATAGCTGCTATAAATCACTACCAAAACTATTGACGATATTTTCCTTTTCTTCCTCATATAAAATTTAGGGTTCTTCATATTATATAGCTAGAATTGTAATTGAAGGGGGATATAAGTGGGAGGCATAAACGCATGGCCCGGACATATGCTTATAAAATTTAAGGCATGTTGGATGTGATTTAATGATGATTAGGACGTAGGGTGTAATAATGTATACAAGACATTATCATTAACGATATTTGATAATTTAGCATTATTGTGGGCCACCCTTGATTACGTATATAACATCGAGTCATAAATTATTTGCCTAAGTTTATGGGGAATGATTAGTATAAATCTTGTTTGCATCTAAAAGGTGGCAAAGCCGATTTAGGAAAATGATATATGTACTACTCCCTCCGTCCCAAAATATAGTTCCCATTTATATTTTAGGTGTCCCAAAATATAGTTCCCATTTTCATATTTAGCTCCACATTTTTTCGTAATTTGTCTAGAAAAACGTGTTCCATCATTTATTTGCTTCTTGAATTTTGTTTTTTGCTTTGTTTATTCAACTCATGTGTTACAATTAATGCTCTTTCACCAATTATTCTCCATTCTCTCTCCTAAAATCATCTTTTCCCATACAACATTTATTTAAATAAACAAAAAATCTTTACTATCCGTCTTAGATTCTACTTGCATAAATTACCGTTAAAAAAGGGAAATATGAACTATATTTTGGGACGGAGGGAGTAATAAGCAATAAATAAGCATCAATAACATTGATCGATATGTAATTTCGTTACGGGTGAAAGTTATTCGGATAAAATCCAAAATCCAATCCAATCCAATCCAATCCGAATTAGTAATTTGGATCGGATTCGAACTGTGTTTGGATTGGATTCGGATTGAGATTTTTTGAAAAATCGGATCGGATTAGATTGAGGGTAGTTGGATCCAAAAATCCAATATAACTGAATAGTAATATGCCTTGCATTATATATCTGGATTGGGCTTAAGTGCTTAATTGATTTTTTTTTAAAGTCTAGTCCATAGCCTAGTAGGCGTAGCACTTCAACCCTTCCCCTAAAACCCTAACAGCACTTAATTCCTCATTTCCTAAATCTACTAGGTTGCTGTTGTGCTTAATTTATTTCACTAGAGTTTTAAAAAAAATCGGATTTTCGGATCGGATCCAATTTAGAGTATGAAAATTCGGATTGGATTGGATCGGATTCAAACTCTAATTGGTTTGGAAAATTAAAATCCAAATTTTGTTCGGATCGGATTGGATTAGGCCCTAATCCAAACCATACACCGAACTTTCACCCCTAAATTTCGTCGTCAATTCTTAACATGATACCATTTTTGCAGATTATCTAAAACTTATTGTTTGCCAAAAGGTTGCATAGAATTGAAATTAACCGATAAATTTTAAAAGAGTTATACTCGATTATTTAGTTATTGTTATGTAGAACATAAATAGAAGAGGAATCAACCTAAGGCCAATATGGAACTCTCCTGTGAGCAAGAGTTCTTCGAAGCGCACTACTTATTTTCTGCCTACTAGCAATGCAACTACTCCTGATAAATACTCAAACTGAACTAGTTTCTCTCTCTTCCTTGCTTTTAAAAAGTTAAAAAAACAGATTAATCGTGTATATATGATATATTTTGGACCAAAACAAATAGAGATCCTTGCAAATATATACTTCTGCATATAGTATATCTCTCTCATACATAATGATTTCTTAAACATATTAGAAACTTTACCATTTTCCTAATATCTTTGATATTCTTGATCCTTTAGGGGAAAAAAAGGTTGATAGGGTGCAATATTATAAATAAAGCCTTAGGTTATAGATAATCTTTGATGAATATGCAAGAAGTAGATCGTGTAAAAGGAAGACGAAAGTAAGACTACAAGTGAAGTTTATTATTCCATTCTAAAACCAACTGCTACTTCAATCGTAAAATGATAAACCACGATTTTAGTCTACTTTATCATAAAATAATAGGGTACTTTCTACATTTATTAACTTTTTTATAACTTATTTATATTATCCTTAGTGATACTGATACCATTACAAAAATTTGAAAGAAATATAGATTTGATAAGGTGAAGATGTAAAAAGTAGCTCCCTAAAGATTATTTTGATAAGTATATTGGGAAAATTTTCTGAAAGATAATCGCAAATTAAACGTGGCGTATAATAAATATTTCAGTAAAATTCATAAATCAAAGATTATAAATTTCAACCTCTCATACAACCAACTAATAATTGAACCTAATAGAAGTATTATGCATATATTGAGAATGTTAACACTTTGCACTAAATGATCCAAATCTAGCTAATTCGATCCTCCAAGTTGATATCATGTGATAGTTATGCATAAATTTCTTTTTCACTCGCCCTCAATCTTTCTGAGTGGATAGTTGATTCTCCCCTAGAAGTCCACACATGCATATCCACGTATCTTTGCGGCGCACATCAAAATTATTATTGAGATTTATATATGGCGTATCAAAGTGTATAAATGTACCTTTGCTTCCTTTGTTTGGTGAATGTTGAGTTTCTCTCCCACTCTTTCTCTTCTCTTTCTTTTCTCTCAAATCTCAAAGAAAAACTGATTGCAAGTAGACACCTGTCACTAATATAATAGATGGCTTTAATTTGTCATCATGTGTCCATAATAATATAAATTTATTGGTCCCTGTCATTAGGGTTAATATTTTACAAATTGTTTATTGAACTAGTGGAATTTAATTTGGTATTAAAAGAAGAAGGGTGACTATAGCTACTATTTAGGGTTAAGTTAATTTAAACATGTGGCCTAAATCATCAATTATATCAAGGGTTAGTTTTATAATAATATAGCTTAAACAAATATAAGGTAAAATTAAGTAGATCATTTTAACCTTTAACTATATGATTTCAGCTTGATGTTCATTATAATAGTACTCTTTTTTATTTATTTATTCATTAAATATCTCTAATTCATAATTAATAATCTCATACTTTGATTTATACACAACTTAACTTCATTGTCCAATAATTATTAACTAGTTTCATCATTGTGATCAACATGGCCCTCTTCTTTTGTCAGGATAATACTAATAATTTGTATTTCTGTGCAATTCCTTTGATTGCCATAAGTCCATATCTAGCTCACATCACAACAAGCATGATTGGAAGAGGAAAATCAGCTATATTACACTATACTATACCTCTAATAAACTATACAATATGCTTATAGATATGGATTTCCTAAGTTTTCAAAGTATAGTAGTCGAATCTTTATGAACATCAATACCCTTATTGGAAAATGACGTTTCTTAAAGCCTTTTCCTTTATAAGTTTGAGTGTCGCAGAATCTTATTATCCTCAAAAAATTAAATGGAGCTTTTGCAAATCAGCTTTTAGGATATTCTAGCTTTCTGTGGACCTATTTAGCAATCTAATCTTGTAACATAATGTTTTTTTACGCAGTAAAAGAGTAACAAAATAATCTTCAACATCAAGCTTCTACTACTATTTCATATTGAGCCTTGAGGGAGATGCCATGGATATCTTTTTTGACGTACAAAAGATGCTTTTTTTATTTTGCCTGAGTTGATATTGTTGAGTTTTGCATGATTTGTGTTTTGGGTTTCTTGGAAAATAAATTTGTAATAGTTATTTTATTATTATTTTTTATTTTTTTATGATCACAAGGTAATAGTTATTTTAAATGATTGGATGATCTGATGTTTCCTTTGTGATGTCGGCTAGTACTTCATCATAATATTTTTATCACTTATAAATATTATATTTGTTTTTTTTATTATAGTATTAATAACTCTTATCTAACTTTACGAGCTACATACCATGCTAACATCTAAACAACCTAATAATCCAAATAACCTTGTATGAAACGACTATAGGGACTAGGAGTATTAGATTTCGTGAGAGGAAAAATGTACATGTTTTTCCATTATATGTGCCTTAAATCCTACAACAAATCAAGTATACACGGTGTTGAGGAGTTGATGGTGATCATTAGATAACACCATAAATCATACTCATCTATTATTTCAGAAGTAGAACTAACACTTGTGATCAATTTCATTTCGAAGATGAGAAACACTATATATGCCACTCAAAATTAGAAGTAAAACCTTTGTAAGCTAAGACAAAAATCATATTAGACTCAATGGTATATTTTGATAGAAGGTTCTCACATCGATCTAATGATTTGTACGGTAGACGATAATAAATTATGTTAATGCACCTTTATCTTCAAACATGTGTATTCTTCATAGCCTAATATTACCTTCAAATTGGTAATGAATGTTAATCAAAATTTATAAATAACAGGAGACACATTTTCATGACATTTTCCTCGAAATATATTCTAGTTTACCAAACAGGTCATATATGCAATTGTTTTCAGATCAAAGTGATCAGACGGGTCAGACATGATTTGAGGCGAGTTTGACCTATAAAGTTTCAAGTTGTTTGGTTTAGATAGACATAGGTTAGGGTCACAAAAAAATATATAAATCCCTCGTTTTGGGATCATATTTAAGTCGGGTGCCAAACTATAACACAATCTGACATGTCTATAGTGCTATCGATGAATTTCGATAACTTATTTGCATACTCATTCTGGTTTTATTCAGTTATTGTTCCATTTTGACCTTTGCACTATTAGCATAACCTATTTTTACATTATTTTTTCACTAATATATAAGGAAAATTTGTGAGAAACCACCTTTTAAAAAAATTGGTTAATTAGCCACCTTTTTGGTTCTTTTTTTTTGTTGGAAGCCACCACTTGCCGGAATCCGGCGTTGACCTCTATTTTCCGACGTTGACCATCAGATTTTCGCCATTTCTTCCACCCGGGATGTCGGGGGATGCGAGGGGGAGAGGGGCTTAGGGGCCGGGAGGGTGGGGATGGTCGTAGGGGGAGTGTTTGCCGGCGGGTTGCGAGGGAGGAGGGGGTTGTCGGGGGATGCGAGGGGGAGGGGGGTTGCCGGTGGATGCGAGGGGGAGGGTGGGTTGCCGGGGGAGGGAGAAGGATAAAGGGGGGGAAGAATGACGAAAATCGATGGTCAACGCCGGAAAATCGAGGTCTACGCCGGATTACGGCAAGTGGTGGCTTCCAACAAAAAAAAAACCAAAAAGGAGGCTAATTAACCATTTTTTATAAAAGGTAGTTTCTCACAAAAAAGTGATATAAAAGGTGGTTTTTGACAAATTTTCCAATATATAATAACATAGATCATCATGTAAGACGATGTTGGATTTGTGTAAACGTATATATATTCATAATATCATGCTTTATATTAATTTGTATTGATTGGCAATTGAAGATATAATGATCATAGTTGTGTATTGGCGTAGGTGAAGATTAATGTAAAACAACTACATGCATAATAGTATTACTAGTAGGGAAAAGAAAGATTGATGAATTTTCTAGTTCATATCCAATAATTTTAGTTTAGGAATGTTTTAGTAGTTTATCTGTTACATGTCTGAAAATGAAAGTCTTACTATAAATGGAAACTGTAAATGACATAATCATTCTAAATAATTATTATCAAATAATAAATTTTTCGAAGGGGCAGAAAAGAAAAGATCATAGAAAAGGGGTCACAAAATTCATAATGGTAACGTGACGCCTTCACCTCTTCCTAATGAATCATTAAGGCTATGAGCTACGCGTCCTCCTTTTTCCTTGAGCTTGTGAAACAAATTTCTATCCCTAATCATCATTTGTTGAAATTTATGTCCTTTTAGATAAATCAAGTAACTATCAGATTAAAAGCCAGAAATAAAGGTTAATTAAGAAAGGGGAAAGCAGTAACGACATTTCACACAGTATCCCATAACTGAACTCTACCATTAAGCAATCAATAGCATTTTCCTTCTTTTAGAAAGGATTCCATAAGCACATGTCTTTGGTAAAAAATTGGATGCTTTTCTCAAAAAGGAACATAGAAGTCACCTTCATTTGTGCATATCAAAATAGAAGTAGATATACGTGAAGATTGTAGTTTTTAGTAAGGAAAATTAAGGTGATCATATTGAAAATATGATCACTGAAAATGCGGCCGAATGAATATGAGTACATTCAATATGACCCACTTGTATTTTCTTTTCCTCGAAAACATTTATAATATTTATGAAAATACCTTAAATTCATTTATGAAAATCCCAAAAAATACCAAAAATAATAAAAAAAAAATACCAAAAAAAATTCCGAAAAAAAAAATTATTCCGAAAAATTATTTTGCTGAAATTTTTTTTTAAAACTTTTGGGGAATTTTCTCTCTCTTCTTCCTTCAACTCCCTGCGGTTCCTCTTTGACAATTGTGAATTCTCCTATCCCCCATGGAAAGAATCTCTTAGCTTTGTGTCGGCGTCGATGAATGATGCTAGGCCGGCGACGATGACTGATACTCGGCCGGCGACGAATGACTGATATTCGTGGAAGTAGATTTCTCTGCGTCGTTTTGTAGCCTGCCATTTCCTTCCCGTATCCCTATATGCCCGGAATCAAACCCTTGCGCCGACAACGCTGATCTCCACCTCGACTAGGATTTTTCCACCATAAGTTTTAGATTGTAGCTCGAGATATGTTATCGGCGACAAACTGATATGAGATTTCTCCTACATAATAAGAAAGAGAAAAAATCAGGACATGACCCCAAACTTTATGTCCTTCCAAATATTTTAGGTGAAAACCCAACCTTTAGCACTTGGTCGATTTCTAGGACATACCCAGAATTTTAGTAATTAGGGCATGCCCCAACCTTCATGCCATGCCATATATTTTAGGTCACGACCCAAATATTTTGCGTTGGTCGATTTACTCGATTTTCTAGGATAGCCATTTAGGAAACGACCCAGCCTTTAGCCATTTAGGACACGACCCGCCTTTAGCCATTTAGGACACCGATCTAGGCCACGTCCTAAGCATGTCGGGCTTAGGACATGACGAAACACAAGATTGCTCGAAACACCCAACCAATGTATTAGACCCCCCCCCCTCTCCTCCCCTACCCTCCCCCTCCCCGGCTCCCCTACCTCGCCCGTGTACCTATGATCACCTTTCTTACTCTTGTCGTAGTCTTTCATTAGACTTCCTAAGCCGTGAAGAAACCAATTACCCCCTCGCACCAATACCGAGGATGCGGATACACTTGCCTCAGAACATAGCAGTCTCTCGAACCAATATCGTACTCCCCTCCCCTCCCCTACCTCGCCCGTGTACCTATGATCACCTTTCTTACTCTTGTCGTAGCCTTTAATTAGACATTCTACACAACACTATGGGTCTTGCGTCTCGGTATGGATGAAACCCCCGGAACATAGTGGCTCACCATGGGATAATAAGCCGATAGGGTACGAGGGATGACGTTATTGTATTTCTTGGAATGATTGATTCGGAGAGAAAAATTGAGACAAACAATTGAGATAAACGATCAATTAGCCCTCCGACGCTCTGTATGGGCATATTTTGTTGGATGATGAAACCCTCTAACCACTACTTTGAATTATCAGCAATTTTAATAAGGCTATCATGTGTAAAATGGGGTCATTTACTAGCGTTTTATACTACCTTTGTATTTATTTAGTTGCACCATTTGCTTTTTCACATTTGTCGAGACACTTCTTTAAACGTTAATATGCAATTAAAAATTTAAAAAAATTGATATTTGGAATGTTCGCATTGAGGCTAATCTAACAAGACCCCACTTGACTATGTTTTTTCTTATATAATGGTGCGAGATAACTTAATAAAATTGGTTGATAAATAGTGCCAAAAAGCAAATGGTGCAACTTACTTAAAAAATACGGAGGTAGTATTTATTAAACACTAATCTTTATTTCGTAGT
Organism: Beta lomatogona; assembly: GCA_947646795.1. Taxonomy (NCBI): domain Eukaryota; kingdom Viridiplantae; phylum Streptophyta; class Magnoliopsida; order Caryophyllales; family Amaranthaceae; genus Beta; species Beta lomatogona. The sequence goes on along the minus strand of CANSNZ010000906.1, from coordinate 1,475 downwards.
AGAAATTAGAAAGCGTGTTTTAGCTACCCTACATTCTAAGTTAAACATTTATTCTGTGTCAAAACTGTTTTCCTATCAGCAAATGTAAACATACGCGTATCTTATTTTTGTCTTTCTTTTGCGCACCATAATACATAAACAACTGGGGACAAACATTTGTCGTGCTGATACCCCCGTCTCCGTGGTCACTAGCCCTAATATGAAAATCACTTGCATCTATGCGGCGCGGGATCAAATCCTTTCAAAGGCGAGCAGTGTTTGGCCTTTTTTGTAATTTTGTTCTGGGCAGCGTAAGATTTTATTAGATCATTATAATATTTTTTTTATTATCTATTTTTGCCCATTTCTACGTTATTTAGAATTATTATTAACCACATAAATTGATATCTTTGATACAAATATGACAGATTTCTCTTTAAACGTTTTGATCCATGACAAACGTGTTTGTACACAAAAGTCAATAAAAGATGTTTGATCCATGACAGACGCTTTTAGGGAACGTTTGGGCCAAGGCCCATATGCCTTCTTAAACGTTTGTTCCGCGGTGCAAACGTCTACCTAAAGACGTTTATACCATTGAATTATTATTAACCACATATTGTTACTAATGATATTATGATCCCAAGCATGACAGTTTTTTCAAAATTAATACTAGCAGTTTTATCTAATGTTTGGTATAAATTTTAATTCTTCCTCGAAACATGATTATACATCATTGTTCATTTGAATCCAGATTACAATCCACAATCTAAGTTGGCTGGATCAACATGATAGTTTAATCTTTCTTTGTTATTGGAACATAATAGTTGGGTCATCACCCAAAACCCCATAGTTGGGTCATCACCCGAATACATAAAGTTGGGTTATCACCCAAATCCCCACAGTTGGGTCATCACCGAAATCCCCATAGTTGGGTCATCACCGAAATCCCCATAGTTAGGTCATCACCCAAGAACCCCCAAAATTGAAACACCAACAGCCCCCGTTGAATATGATAAAACACCTGAAAAGAACCCGAAATCGATTAAATGGAAATCGAGATTGAAGAACATGAGGGTTTTGTTCATGCGAAATGGAGTATGGACCTAAATCAAGACAACTGAAATCGAACTTTCCCCAAAAACAAAACCAAAACCCTAGATATGTAAAGAAGACTGAAATCGAGATTTCCCTAAAAGCACACTTCCACCCTTGGTGTTTGCGTGAAGAAGATTCACTTATGCGAAGAGGTAAGTAACAAAGAAGCACGCTTAATTGGTCGAAAATGGTCGAGGAAGGAGATGAGATGGGTAGGAGAGAGAACGCAGGGAAGGAAGGGAGTTCATCTGGGGTTCAGGGGGAAAAGAGGGAGAGAGAAAAAAGATGGGTAAATTTTTTTTTTTTTGGTCAAAATAATTAATTCCAAAAATGAAAGTATTAAATTTTTAGGATTTTCTTATTAATTTTTGGAATTTACAAAATTATTTTAAGTATTT